>DWLH01001909.1:0-11741 GCA_018249795.1 Heliconius telesiphe telesiphe | reverse complement strand
ATAAAGATTTACCAATGGTAGAAAAACGTGGGTAAGATTCACTATTGAAGTATGTGAGTATGGTTTCTTTGTTAGCTAACTTAAGATCTTTCAGCCCACAAACAAAATGGTAAGAGTCCATGGCATGATGAGTCTATACCTCGGCATACCGTTACGAGGGATTTAATGTTACATATCTTACGTTTCTTTCATTCTTCTTTTGCAACACCTACGTTTCGCTGCCGTATATCAGCGTTGTTTGTTAGCATTGCGTAGTGTTCCTACACGTGCAACTATTATGTTATTTCACGGTCTCACCAATGCATCTAAGGCACCGCTAATTCTGTTACCGCATGTCACTTTGTTTTTTTCCTCGCATGTCACTTTGTATCACTACATGCTGCCAAGTTGACATGGCGCAACCATATTTAATACGTGAGACGTGCCTTTTCCTTCTCGCACACAGGCTGAGTAATCTCTATAAACAGACTTTACAACAAGGGAAGCGTTTAAGTATTGTACCTCTGAGGTAGTCTCCCAAAATATCTTACACTCCTGTCAAACATCTAAAAAAAAATCTTGGTTTAGGACCTCCTGCGACCTGCTCACTGCTGTAAAATGTGTGGCAAATTAATAAACATTACTAAAATTGCTCGTTAACATTTTATTTCTTTCTTTCTCAGAACTTTCACGCTTCATCTTTATCAGTACTTTCGTATGGTGCCTTTGTAGCATATCCTTTTTCTTTTTTAAAAAGGATTTATCTGAGGCCTTATGATCCTAACAAGCTTTTTTTCTCTACAGTGTCTTTCACTTTATCATCACATTTATCGTGCTTTTTACTTAAACCTCGTTATCATTTACCACATATTTCTGTCGCTGCTTTTCTTATATAATTTTCGTTTTCTTTTTCAAAGATGTATAATATTTTGGAAGAACTTATTCCTCTTTGATCGATGGATCTTAAAACTTCCAGCTTCTAATGCGATAATTCGACTCCAAGTTTGGACGTCTCTTACCTCAAAATGAAACAGACTCCTTATTATAGCAACCATTACATATTGGTGTATTCCCAAGATAGCAACCTAAGCACTTGTGTGTCCACAACTTAACCTTAAATATACTGATCCGCTAGGAATAAGTCAATCATAATTTTCACGGTGAGAATATAATAGAACGTGACGTGAAAAAAGATTAATGAAGAAAAAGTGAGCGGTAACAAAGAAAGGGGGAGGCCTCGGTTGACCTTCGAAAATACAGTATCAAAGATAATGAAGGAGAAAAATCACGTTAAAAGCATGAGGACGCCCCAGATGGCATATATGAAAAGTTGATAGTGGACGAGGTGAAAGAGATATATAGAGACCGTAGCGTTTGGGGTTCCGTTCTTTGTTGACTTTCCCACTAGTAATACAGCGTGAAGCTAAATAAGTAAGTATTTAATTTCAATTCTGTTGTAAGAATCATTGTTGGTACCACAGCATCATTTTTCTCAAGTTGCTTATCATTATTCTACACTAATCGTCATTGTCCGTATTAATACATTTTTTAAAAATTCCATTTATAAAATAAATAGGGGTTGTTCATAGATGCCACTTCAATAAACGTGCATTATAATGTCCAAGCTTATATCTCACAGCAAAATTACGGCTTTACACGCTGGTTTTAAAAAATACATAATTTTTGGTTAAAAATAACAATTTTAGGAGAACTGCCAACTACTTGACCTGTCACACTATTTTCGTGTTGTCATAACTATATTTTTGTGTGGAACCCAACGAGTGGAACATCAATTCAAAGTTAGTTTAAATATCATTGGTTGGTTTGATATGTATAAAATAAATAAAACGTGTATTTTTTTCTTTACGCATCTCTCGCATTGTTGCGAGGTAGATAGAAGTAGCCTAGTGCAGTCGCTATAAGGATAAAGAAAACTCTGTAAAACATGGCCGTGTATTTTTTCGGTTCCGTACATTTTAAGGAAAAAAAAGAACCCTTATAAAATCACTTTGTTGTCCTCCTGTCTGTCTGTTTGTCAAGAGCCTTTATCTCAGGAATGCTTGGAGATATCGAGTTGAAATTCAAACCATATACTAAAATCTTTAGCCGCTTGATTTCCTGAAAAATAAATATGTTGAAAAAAAAAGAAAAAAAAGATATGGCCGTTTATATCGCAAAAAACGTGTATTTCGACACTATAAAGGAAACCAAAATTCATAGGTTTCATTCATTCCGGTTAACCTAAAATTATAAAATTTGGCAGCTATCATCTTTAGGTAGTACTATTATAGTTTAGGAAAAAATCAGAAAACTATATATCTGTGGTTAAATAATGATTGTAATAATAGTCTTAAAGTTGGGCAAAATTTAGTATTAAAGCCGCTAGTTCAAGTGAGCCTCAGTGGGCAAGCATGACTCGCGCTTGTACGGTTTTTTTTTATTAGAAAATATAATAGAGCTAACTCATATAAGACTGCCCTACTGTTTGCAGGATAGAGCGTGAATCTAAAAAAATATATAATAACAGTCCGCGACTATTGTAATTACTTTTATTTTATTAATACTAATAAAGGATAGTTATGTAAAATAAATAAATAATCAATCTTTTTTAAGCTTCATTCTTTTTCTCGCATAATAAGGGCTATAAAGGGAATCTATTATTAAGACACTTCGTTTCTTTCTGCAAAGGCAAAGCGCGGCGTTGAGTTTTGTCACTCAACACTCAATGCCTCCAGAATTCGGCAGAAAGTGGGGAACGGAGTGTTAACACTAGGTTCCCTCTGCCTACCTTGCTGTGTGCGGGATACAGCGTGAAGCTGATTTGATTTGATTTATAATAGATAATGGGAGGGCTGTAAATATAATCTTTCTCCCTAGAGATAATCGAACCCACAACCGTCGTGTTTTGTACAAGACGCAGAAGAAGAAGAATTATTGGATAATAAATTATCAAATAATTCTCAAATATCCATCAAAGTAGCTTAGTTAATGCTTATGCTGTATAACTTTAATAAGTACATGATGAGCGTATCAAGTGGTTATATTGTTTCAACTAATTTATCTTTAGATACTTTTAATTGAATTAACTAAATAGTTGTTGTCTAGGTTAACGTACAATATAACAAAAATAAAAAAAAAACTCAAAAGTCAAAAGCAGCTTGAATATCCCGCATACAGACGCTAGGTTCTTCTTCGGAGTGTTAAAACACTTCGCCATTTTCAGCTGAATTCTGGAGGCATTGCGTGTTGAAAAGTGGAACTCAACGCCGCACTTTGCTTTGAAGCCAAAGCGAAGAAATGATAATATTAACTATTTCGTTTTCCTGAGTGGAGATCAAACCCACAAACTGTCGTGTTTTCCAGTCACACACTTATGGCTCTGTGCCACGACTAGCCCCAATCGCCTTAGGACCATTTTCTTCTGATTCACACTATATCCCAAGCATGATAGACAGAGAAAATGGAGCGCCAAATTTTAGGGACAACGTTCATCACTTTTGCAAAAGTTAAAAATGATGAGCATTTTCTATTGATATAAAAAACGGGACAAGCGCGAATCGAACTCGCCCACTTAGGGTTTCGTACAAAAAATGGATGTCTCGAGCTTTTTCAAAAATTCTGGCTTAGACATGCACATTTAACTTTGACTTGAACTAGCTTTAATACCAAATTTGTTTGCCTTGTCAAGGCTATTATTTTGTTGAAATACGCGTTTTTTGCGATATAAACGGCCATATCTTTTTTTAAGTAAATGTAGGAATACGTTTTTTTTTTCAGGAAATCAAGGGATCGTAAATCTTAGTAAATGGTTTAAATTTCAACTCGATATCGACTCTAAGTGTCCCTGAGATACGCTCTTGACAGACAGACAGACAGACGGACGGAGGGACGAATATCAAAATGATCTTTTAAGAGTTACTTGTTTCCTTAAAAGATACGAAACCCTAAAAACTAAGATCTACTGTGAAACCCTAGCAACCCACCTTAAAGAAAGTTGGTGACCTGTAAGAACATTTTCTTATGATAACAGAAAATTTAAATACTAGGATACCTAATTGGATGGACCAGGACTTCTAAAGAAATTAGGGAAGGTTGATTAAATGCGGGCGTTTTACAGAAATACATCGCTACCTAAGTGTTAAAAATTTATGTGGCATTAGTATTAGAAATAATTCCCTAGATTATTTCACTAGCATATTTTTTTTGTAACTACTTTCGCATACTGTTGGTGAATGAAAGTTGCCTAGCAAGGGTAATCATAAAACCGTCACAAATGAAGTTGCGGGTGTAAATTTGTAATTTTTTGACAGTTTTATATTATTATTATTAATTTATTTCATTATAATTTGCCCACCTTTGTTAAGTTACTTTTTAATTTTGTATTTCTTTTATGTTTTAAGTGCAATGAAAAATATTATAATTTGTTGTTTACTTTTTGTACCATGAAAAAGAAATATGTCAAATATATTTTATGTTGGATATAAATGCATGCGCGGCTTATTGATTGAAACAATCTTTTTCAATACACCTATATCACGTAGCTACTTTTGGGATACAACGTTTCATTTTCTTTTTATAAAATCGTACTAAAATACAAAGAACATATGTGTGTTCTTCACTTCATGGTATATCCCGCATATCAGGGTAGGCAAAGAAAGCTTACTGATAAAACACTCCGTTCCCAACACTCTGTTCCCAAGTTTCGAGAAATTCCGTCTTAAGTGGCGAAAATCAACATTGGGTTTTGTCAGAGTGAAAAAATGAAAATAATTAATTCCCCCGAGTGGAAATGGAAGAATGGAAGCCACAACAGTTGTGTTTACAGTCGAATGCTGCACTATAAAAACCTCAATAATACTTATTTAGAAAACGTATAAAAATTTGAACGTAGAGGGACTCGAACCCACGCCTCCTGGCCACCGACCAGGCGCACTAAGCCAAACGTTCTCTATATTCTATCTCTAGAGAACGTATGGCTTAGTGATCAGAGCGCCTGGTCACAATTGCTCACAACCAGTCTATCGATCTAGTCCAGTTCGATTTAAGTCAGGCAAAATTTTAAATGAAAAACATTTTAATTTATTATATTTCAAATCACATTAGCATTTAAAATTTTCATTTATATAAAAATATGTAGTATATTTGTTTATGAAAAAAATATTGTTTACATAGGATGAACATAGTGTATTCAAAAGGGTATTTTTAATTCATTTATTGTTTGAAAGAACACTAAAAACCGGACTTTTACTTTTGCTTTTACTTTTGGGTAACGGAACTTTGTTAAATTCCTCCTACGGGCGCTAACAATGAAAGTTACATGGGAAATGATATACTAACATTTAATAACTGTATAAAAACTTCACCTTGGAGGCTCGAACACATGAATCGGCACGAAACTTAATTGTCTAAAATATTGTAACACATTCTCCAAAAGAAATAGATTGATTTTTCTTAGCTTCCCGGCTTCCCTGGCACACATGGCAGGGTAGGTAGAGGGAACCTGGGAGCCTAGTGCTAAGATATTTTGTTCCAATTATAACATTTCCATTCCCCACTTTCAGCTGAATTCTGGTGGCATCGCTATTTATGTAGCGGAATTCAACGCCGCGCTTTGCCTCTTTACCAGAGCGAAGAATAATATATTAAATATTTCAGAAGAGAGAATACAGAATTCATAATTTACTTCCTTGTTTCTCAAACATAATAAATAAGTTCCGTTTTTTTATAGTCGTAGTAATAAGATAAACATTCAATGTCTCAAAAATTAAGTTAAGAGTACAAGCGGAGTGTCTTAAAACTGCGCTCCCTCTTCCTAACCTGTTATTTGAGGAATACAGCGTGAAGCTGAAAACAAGTATATTGAATAATACAGACGATCCCTTAGGTCACTTAGCCTAATGTCAGTATATACAATCTGTGGCAACAAACGACGCTATTGTCCGTGGCCGTAATAACGACAGAAGATTGCTTTGTAATGAGCTTGCGTGTCGCGCTCCTTAGCCTCTTCTAACCTTAGCGCAATTGAAAAATAATTATATTATATAAAGATTTAAAACTTTCGTGACTTTTAACTTCTGTTTTTGCTTTATATTTTCAAATACTTTTGAGCTTCTCATATGATTGCCTATAACAGATGATAGCGAAGTGGTAGGGAAATTGGCCATTTCGACATGAATATTAACTGATGTGCTAAGTTTGTGCTGTTAGTGTACGGTGGTAGCGGTGCACTGGTATCTTTGCAACCTATTTGGAAAGATATTTCACTTGCTTGTAGTCTATAAAAAACAAAACATTATATGAGTACACTAGACTATTAAGTAGATAAAATATATACGAAAAGCTTTTTTTACGTTATAAAAAAAATAACATTACCATCTTTCAAAGAAGTTGGTTAAAATCCTAATCTTGGCTATTTCGTATAATATTTTTACACTTAAGCCAAGAGTTTCATAATAATTGGAAAGAAATCATTTTTTTATCTAACACTTTAAGTCGCTTTGCTCGACCTACTTGGCAATTTAAACGGTTTTCTAAGTCCAGTACAGCTTAATCGCCTAGAACAAAATAATGTTTTGTTGTATTTTTATTTCTGTGTAAGGCAAACAGAATTACTATTTAGTATGGTACTATTTCATTTCATATTAAATATGAGGCCAGTCGTGGCGCAAGGGCACAATAGTAAACGAGACTAGTTGTCGGTTCGATTCCCACTCGAGGAAATGAGATATTAATTTCAATTTATATTCTTATTTCTTCGCTCTGGTGTCAAGGCAAAGCGCGACGTTGAATTCCGCCACTCAATACGCAATGCATCCAGATATCGGTGGTTGTATTGAGAAATTTTGACAAAATTAAACAAAGATAAAACGAGAATTAGAGGGCAGTGATTTTATCACGATCGCTTCATAGTAGGTCAGTAGCAATATTGTGAACCTACATGTTTCACAGTATAGGTACTACCTAACAATTCACCCAAAAATTCAAAGCGTGTCTAAGCCTTAATTTCCTTGGAAATGTATAGCCTGAACATTGAGTTCCACAACGTTTCCAATTTGAACCTTACAATTTAAGAAATAGAGTATAAAATCCAACTTCAAGACGTATTAATTTAGCACGAGCTACCCTGCAATCTACCATCGCAACCGACACAGGTCAGCCGACAATAAGAAATGGAGGTATCGCGTATTGTTGACCCTCGTCATTGAGAACACTATTCGTCATCAATTTCGCGTCGCCATTTGTCTTTTCTGCCCGCAGGAATCAGCAGAAAGGGGATTTTTCCTTCGCAACTATGACATTTTTGGGATTATCCCCCCCGTTAATATGAGACGAGCGAGATTTGCTGTCATAATTTTTTTAGGACTTGTGAGTAAATCGTAATATCGTATCGTATATTTAGTTAGAAATAGGGTGATAAGACCCTTTTATAGCGCAAATGAAAATTAATTATTTTGAAAATGAAAGTTGAAAATTAATAGTATTAGATGATAAATATTAGTTCGATTCTGTAAAAGGGATATTGTTAGATACAATTTGAAAGATTTTGCCATCTTTTCTCACATTATTAAAAAGTAGAAATAATTTATTACCGTGATGCTATTTATTCTTTTCAATTTGTATGTTGGGTAACACAGGTATTTTTGTTGTAACAAAATATTGGACAAAAATTGATAATTAAAAGTCAAACACTATACTTTGCGCCAGGTCTAAGTTGAACTTTGCATTTGTGTGAGTGTTCATATAGTGTTATTATTGAGAATAAGTGTAACGTCACACTTCATGTACCGATCGCATATTCTATTCTTAAATAAAAATTATGAGGATGCAAATTACGGCAAAGAAGAGTTGTTTTTTTTTTTGTTTATTTATAAAGTTGTATAATAAAGAAGAGATTTTTACATAATTTTAAAAGATTTTTCTGTTCTTTTATAATCACTCACACAAATGCAAACTTACTTTTCGCAATACTTACTATACTTTTGGATAAAGTTTATTCAGAAACGCTCATTTAATTTCAAGGCAAGCTATGAGAAATGAGGAACTAAAAATTATAGGCTAGGCATTTAAAATGTCAATGGCCCTTGTACTACACGGAACATAAACTCGAAAGCCCTGGCTTAGTTGGAGCCTATTCCAGAGCACTCGCATCAGTGTGCATTGTACACTGATTTAATTAAGCCTTTCTTTGCAAAATATTTCCCTAAAAATCTGAATAAGAGTGAATTATATTGTATAAATTGTGGGGTATAGAAAAATATCCAATCACTACTATCATAAATTAAAATCCCACCCGAGCATATTTATTACGCTTATAATAAAAAAAAAAAATCAGCTTCACTTTATCTTCCGTAAAAGAGTTTAAGCAGAGAGAAGTTAGTGTTAAGCCATTCAGTTCTTGAACCTTCCGCTAGAAATCAAGTTATGTGGCGGAAGTCCAGCTCTAGCTTATCAGGATAGAGAAATAATAATTATTATTTCCTCCGAATGGGAGTAGAACTCGCAGCCCGCTACTCTAAGCCAATGTTTATAGTTAGGTATAGGCTAACATTTTGCCGTTGAGTTCCATCTCCGTTGTAAAGGGTTATTGTACGTTGACTTGTATCCAGTGCAGCGAAAAGTTTTTTTAATATATACTCATAATATATGACTATGGTGTAGGTGTGGTAGTTGGTGTAATTAACTACTGAAGGTTGTGGATTGAGTTGGAAACTCAAGATTTATTTAATGCATCTAGCGACGGGTCCAGTTCTTAAGATCACAGCACATCCATGTTAAGTCAGCCAATATATAAAAAAACGGCCTTAATAAACCGTGAATGCCTATTGACGATATGAAGAGCGCACGATGAACGTGATTATAAATCAACAGTGTTCGAACACTTTCAACATGTTTCATATAAATATCACCGCGGGCTCGTTGGATAGATATAGAATTTTTCACAAAGTCTTGGATATCTATATTCTGTGTAAATAGTAGATATAAAAAAATATAGACCTAAAGTTCTATATTTACATCATATAACATCAATAATATCCATTGATCATACACGTTTTTTTTTAAATTAAAGCTATTTTCCATTTTAGTTTTTCCCCATATACATTTACACTGTAAAATAAAAAATGAACGCGCAATCACGAACGAAACGAAACAAAGAATCGTAGAAATAACTTCTACGATTGTTATTCTCATTCTTTTGGAAAATTCAAAGCAAAAACTCGTCACGCTTCTATAGAAACAAATAGGTTTCGCTGTTACAGCCATATAACGAGTATATTAGCAAAGCCCATTTGTTAAGCGTCCGCTCGGCCAAAAAATCTTAGCCGTATATAGCGTATCGCCTCAATAAATTCCGTTGCATATTCCAGGCAGCTATAACTTTGTAGTTGAAATCGAAAAAAATGTTGTGCCTGTTACAAAATATTCATATGTATAGAAATCTTGAAACAACAGTTGGAGTGTATAGAAAGTTTGTTACAGTTAAATGATTTCTTGGGACGCAATGAAAAGAAGCTGTTTTATTTTATCTATATACGTACGTAGTAAGTATGTAAAAGACTGAGTTTACTCAGTGACAGGCGTTAGTTGGTTACTGATAACTAACATGAAAAATTAAAACCATTTTGAGCAAAAAATGGAAAGAAATTACTAGACTGGACTAGACTTAACAAAACACGAGTAAAACGTGTAAATTAACAAACATATACCGAGTATGGTCCAATGGTAAGTATTATTTTTCTTAATTGAAAAACATTTATATTAGCGCTTGATAATATCTAGCGACTGTAAACGCGACAGCTGTGGGTTTGATTCCCACTCGGGGGAAATATTTCTGTTTCTTCACTTGGGTAACAAGATAATGAACACACAGCGCGGTGTTAAGTTGGGAAATTTTTAGATAATTGGGAACTCGGTAACGAAATGTTTTAATACTAGGTGCTACATAGTTATATAATTAAATATATAATATACATAATATATATTGTAATGTGAAAAATTGTTAAATATACATATATAAACATTCGCTTAACCTTAGATCTAAGTAAAATTTTGTAAAATAATGTAAAGTTAAAAATATAATTTTCCTATTATAGGTATTAATTGTATGTAAACGATAATGTAATTAATATATATGATAAGGAAATTAGATATAATAATACATTTAAAAAGGGTACGGACCAAGTGTCTGTAGTGTTAAGAAATAACAATAAAAGAAATAAAAAAAAATACTAGGTGCTGTCTGTCCATAACCATAACAAGCATGGTTGATTTGTACACTTAACACAATAGTTAAGGGGTCAAATTTCATACAATCGAATGAATGGTATTAGAGCGAAGTGTTTTGATATTTGGTTCTGTTATGCGCCAAATGGATTCTTTTTTAATTACCTTTATTTTCTGTTTCTTAATTTGTCTGGCTGGCCTAAGTGTGATTGAAATTGGTGTATGCAACTTAATATCTGCAGAATAGTCGGCATAATTTTAAACATAAGATTTATTTTTGAGTGATTTCCACCTACACTACAAAATATAGTTTAAAGTAGAAATTCGGTTGGTGTGACTTTTTTAGACCCCTGAGGGGGAAGAGGGGAACGGCTTCAGGGTCGATACCTTTTGCCGTGAAGTTCTTACACAGCCTATTAATATGAACTTGTTGTTGAGTTGGGCTTAGGCCCTGACATTTGTTGTAAATGAAACAGGGATGATGAAGATGCAAGAGAGATTAGCTTTTAACTGCCATGAGGGTTAGCTTAGCCGCGTAAGACCCCTTGTTATCCAAAAGTGGCCCAGCTTAGGCGACAACCGATCACAGCAGCAGCTGAGGATTCGGAGAGGATGGGGAGGATGGCTCAGGATGGGGAGGATGTCCAGAGGGAGTCTTTGTGTGACTGCATCCGGTGTTATGGTGTGCCACGGGATGATCTTAGATATAATTATGCTCCGAGACGACGGACCGATGGTACAGACGGACTGCAACGCAAAAATTTATTGTAATGAAATCATAGTACATTTTAATATTTTTTCTCAAGCAAATTGACACTATACTAAGCTATCTTAAAATTTTCATTCAAGATGAATGATGATTAAATTCAGCTGAACTAGAATTTTAATCCATTTACGCAAAAAGAAGCAATCAAAACTGCGTCACAGCTATTTTAAATCAATTATTATTTATGAAAATTTTGTTATCTGTTAACTGACAGTTCTGACAGAGATAAATGTACTGGGCGTAATCACTGAAGGGCTAAAATGGCTGTGTGTATAAGGATTTATAATATTACCTGATTCAGATTTAGATTTTTGTAAAATACATTTATTCTGGTGTATTGCTGTAATATTATATGTTTGTTATGAGGCTGTCGTGGTGCAAGGGCATAAATGTGAGACTGAAAACGCACCGATTGTGGGTTTGACTCCCACTTCCTTTCTTGTCCTCCTCGCTCTGGTAACGGTAACGGTAAGGTTGTCGTGCTGCAGTGGCACAACACCTTACTGCAAACGCCATAGATGTAGATTCGATTCGGGGAAATGATTTGTTGTCCTTTCTTCACTGTAGTAACATCAAAGTGCGGCGTCTCTAAAATGAAGCGCCAAGGGAGCAAAGGAGCATCTGAATACAGAATTCCCTCTATATTTGTAAATTCAAATTCAAATTCAAAATATTCTTTATTCAAATAAACTCGTATAAGCACTTTTGAATCGTCAAATGAACATGTAAACAAAAAAAAAAGCTACCACCGGTTCGGAAGGCAGTTCTGCTGAGA
>DWLH01001908.1:0-11741 GCA_018249795.1 Heliconius telesiphe telesiphe | reverse complement strand
TAATATTTAAATTTATGTCTCTTTCTCACCCTACGTACGCTGTCTAGCACTTAATCTATACTTATAATAAAATTGTAACTAATCGGTGTCTGTATATGTAAGATATATAAGAAAAATTAAAATTGGGGGCATTTAACAATGTAGTTGAACCCAAAAAAAGATTTTTAAAAATTTTAACTGTTTGTCAGTTCTTCTATTTCTCTGTACGTTTGTTATCGTTAATCTAAGACGGCTTAAATGCAAAGTCAAATAATTTTATTCAAAATCAGAAGTTACATGCTTCATTTTTTAAAATCAAATAGTTTACCACTGCTGCTGCAAAACTTGCAATATTCACTACCACAAATTGTTTTATTTTAATCGGTTTAGAAATATATAAATAAATATAAAGCTTTTTGTTCGACTAAATTTATGTAAAATAACTGTTTTAATAATTGGCCGAGACTTTAGTTTTTGGCAATCCGTACCCTAACAATAAAATGGGACCCTATTACTAAGACTAAAAGAGAATATACTATTTTAATAATTGAATCATACTATTGACATTAAAAAGAGCAACTGTTAAGTTTCTTGCCGGCTCTTCTCAGCAGAACTGCCTTTCGAACCGATGGTAGCTTTTTATATGTCCATTCGATGATTCAAAGTGTCTAGTACTGTAGTGCAATAGTCTATTTGAATAAAGAATATTTTAAATTAGAATTTTTAATTTTCAACCTTACACTCAAAAGTACCTTAAAACAAGATTTACTTTCTTCGGCTCTAACCATTCACAATCTCAGATTATAAAAAAAAAAAAAAATCAGCTTCACGCTGAACCCCGCACACAGTAGGGTGGGTAGGCAGAGGAAATCTAGTGTTAAGATACTTCGTTCCTCACTTTCGGCCAAATTTTGGAGGCTTTGCGGGTAGGGTGGCGGAACTCAACGCCGCTCTTTACCTCGACACTAGAGCATAGAAATAGAAATATATATTTAAATATTTTTTCATTTCCTCGAGTGTTATAGTCACACTGTCAGACTTTCTGCCCCTCTGCCAAGACTAGTCTCGTCTCAGATTATAAGCCTACAATAAATTAACCGTCACACCTCCATCCCTAACTGTCTGCCAAATTCTTAAGACATTGCATGCCGGCACTCAACGCCGCGTTTTGCCTTACCACCAAAGTGAAGAAATGAAATTATGAAAATTTATTTGATTTTCTAGTAAAATATTTTTCTATCCTTAAGGGGGAATAAATAACATTTTTAAAGTGTTATTTCATACATATTAAAGAAATATATTGTAGAGCATTTGGATTTTTTTTTCTAATAAGATATTTAAAATATTCTTTATTTGAATAGACATTAGCAAACACTTTTGAATTGTCAAGTGAAGAATATTACTATATATAATAATTCATATTATAATAACTTCTATAACTTAATTATATACTATATTTAGAATAGTCTAAAACACTGAAACATAATCCGATATAATTTTAAATGAAAATTTAGATACTCATATTCTTTACAAAAATTAAATAGAATATCTCATTTTATGAATATACTTATACTTTTAGTAGTTAATGGAAAGCTTTGTACTCTAAACGAGGTATTAGACTTAAAAAAAAACAAAATAAATAACATTCCTCCTTCCCTTCAGTTACAACGTCATAAGTTTAATTAATTTTTTTGTTTCTCAAAATATTTTCGTTTAAAATGTTTTCGTTGCTTACAAGTTACTCGATGTTAAATGTTGTAAAACATTTTAAAACTTTGATATTTTATATTTTTTTAACGCTGTATCCCGCATTTAGTAAGGTAGGCTTCTGCTTTCCTTCTGACACCTACTCCACTCTCTCCACTTTCCAGTTTCAGGTTCAGTTTTGAGTGCCGGAATCCAATGCCATGATTTGTTTTAATACCAAAGCGAGGTAATAAAAATAATTAATAGTTCCCCCAAGCGAGAATTGAACCTACAACTAACATTCACATTTACAGTCAAATGAAAATCAAGTAATGTTTCCAAGATATTTATTTCAGAAATACAATTTTCAAGGGCATTATTCTCATTCTGTAACGTATAGACACGCTTACATTTGGAACACGTCGAGCCAAATTAACTGATACATGAGAGTAGTAATTTATATGCGGGCTGCTCTATCAAGTTTCCTTCTAAAATGTAGGTACTAGCATTAGTGTATATTCGTAATAATAATCTGTGCGTAAATTGATAATTTACATATATTTTTTATCGGTTTTACGCTGTATCCCGCACACAGTAGGTTAGGCAGAGGGAACCTAGTGTTAAGACACTCCGTTCCCCACTTTTCGCCGAATTTTTTAAAGGCATTGCGTGTTTGGTGGCGGAATTCAACGCCGCGAACTTTGTGCTGGATACCAGAGCGACGAAATGTAAATATAAATTTAAATAAATATTTCATTACTTCGAATGGGGATCGAATCCCCAACCAGTCAATTTTCTAGATATTATATGTCGTTTGGCGAAACTCATATATACATACACATTTTGTGCCCCTGCACCACGACTGGCCTCTATGTCTATATATGTGTTGTATACAATTATACAATATTTACATATCAGATATCAAAGGAGAATGAAACTTTTAGGCCTACACGTAAAGAATTGAGATGTGATCTAAAAAATTACAATTTTTTTTTTATTTTTAGAATAGCAAATAATAAATTATTTGACATTTTGGAAGTGGAGAAAAATGAAAAAAAAAAACAAGATTTAGATCCTTAATCGATTAAAATCAATCATATTTTAAATCAGAGATGTGACAGTTGATTGACAATCACACCTTGTGATTTTTTGCATTTTTGCTTCTGTTTGTCATCGCAAAATCAGGCCATTAAATAAAAACCATAAAAAAAAACATTTGCTTCTGTCATTACGTTCGTGTCATAACGCATCGACGTTTTGAATGTTTTCCCGTTTGTTTGATATTTTCAACGACTACTGCTTTGGTTTTCTCGGATTTTGATTCTGCCTACTTTGTACGACCCTCGCTTCTCTTTTGGATCTTACGACCGCCACGCTATGGATATGAATCGCTGTGTGATTTGTGGGATAGCCAATGGACACTGCAATACCCTAGTCCGACGACCTTTAGACGATGAAAACCTCCACAACCTGGTTACTTAGAGGTGTGATATAATCCCGATATATAAGCAGGAAAATATATTTCTGTTACATTTTAGTTGACAGCTTTCGTAGTGGAAGGGTTGACAGCTTTCGTATTGCTATGAAATACTGCAATTGTATTGTAGGAAGACCAATGGTAGGCTGCTGTGCTCATGTTATGAGTATTATATGGTACCTTAGTTGGGCTAGGTACCAAAATAATTTAGTTCCACCTACACACTTCTTAGATGACATTTTAATAATAATAGAAGAAGAATAAAATATTCATTTAAATGTGTTTTATTTATAAATAATAAATATTAATGCTTAAACAACTCAGTAACCACATATTTTATAGAAGTTGATATTCAAGAAATTGTGCTGCAAACTTAACCTCACTTTTATCAAATCTCTAATAACTCAGCTCTCAGATTGCCAAAATTTATATAGATTTCAGGGAGGAAATGATGTACCTAAATCTATTAAATCATACCATTTTCATATCTTTACATTCTGGGCCCAAAAATGTATGGAATAGTTTGTCTCCTTTGTGGCTAACGCGTCGTAGCCAGTAATTTCAATTGCGTTGGCTGTAAAACGAAAACTACTGTATTTTTCTGTCCCGCGGGTATTTTGGAAAATTTTCTTTTAATACTATTCTACACTACCCAAGAAACTTCATGCCAAATTTCAGCTTTCTAGGACGGTTCTGGCTATGAGTTGTTTGTCAGCCACTCAGTAATGGAAGAGTTTTATATTATAATAGATGAAAATATTTAAAAAAAACAGCTTCACTTTGTATCCCGCACAAAGCAGGGTAGGCAGAGGGAACCTAGTGTTAAATCCCTCCGTTCCCCACTTTCTGCCGAATTCTGGAGACATTACGTGTTGAGTGGTGGAACTCAACGCCGCGCATTTGCCTCGACACCAGAGCGAAGAAATGGAAATATAAATTTAAATAAATATGAAATTATATTATCAGAAATGTTAATATTGGATCTCCTTTGACATTAAGATAACTATAGAAGCAGTTTCACCCTTTCTTGCGCATATTGCAAGGTACAAAGGGAGCTTAATGTTAAGACACATTCTGCTGAATTTTAAAGATATAATGTGTTGATTGGCGAAACATAGATATTTACATATATACATACATACTTACACACTTACATGTATACATTCATGCATATATATGCTCTTATTTACATATTATATTTACCCCATAAATATAAGAGACGTATAAAAAATTGAGTTACACCAATTTAAGTTGAAAACAGCAAATATCAGGATAAATTTATTAGAATTGAAGGTCTTGCGTAAATTATATCGTTGATAAGCTAAACGAAATTTATATGAGGAGCACTCGATCATGGCGGTCGTTGTCAATAATACGATGAATTATCAGGGGAGTAAAAAAAATACCGTGGTATTTTCTTTTTAAAGGGATGTTTGTTCATACTTATATTCACATTATATTTCCTAAGTATGATAATAAGTATATTGATTGAGGCTGTCGTCGCGGCATAAGCGTGTGGCTGTAACGCTGTGGTTGTGGATTCGAATACCTCTCAGGGGAATTAATTGTTATTTTCTTTAAATGTTCATTTCTTCGCTCTGGTACCAAACCTTCGTGGGAAAAGGCTCGGGGTTGAGTTCAGCCACTCAACATTGAGTGTTGCCTCAAAAAATTAGAAGAAAGTGGAGAAAGGGAAACGGAGTGTCTTACCACTAGGTTTCGTCTGCTTTCCCTAATATATAGGATACAGCCTGATTAATCGCATAAATAGACGTGATTAATCAGGTTTTATACATTTTTGGAAATCCTACGTTTTGAACGCTTTGCAGTAGTCCATGGTCACGGACAGAATGATAAGTGGCATGCATCTGTCAGTTGACACAATTATCATATCAAATCATTCCCAACGATTTCGCGCATTGCCCTAATTTCTAGTAAAGGCAACTGACTGTAACTTGTCCTCTGTTGTAGTGGGCTTAAGTCTTTTAAAAAAATGTATAAATGTGTCCCAGGTATTTCCAACCGTTGTCTGTATAATAATCTCGTAGATCATTCTAGGAATAAAAATCTGTTCTCCATATTCATCATACTACAGACGTATACCAACTAGATTGTGCCTGCGGTTTATTATACATTGGTCATTTAAAGTATAAATGTTGGGCAGTGCGTAAAGAAAGGAGTTTATTAACTCTAAGTTCCCTCAGCCTATCCTGTTATATGCTGATAAAAGCGTGAAGCTACAAAAAACTTCAATTTAATAGATATCTGCGACGCTCATTTCACTATTCAATGCTTTCCCAATATACCACTATGATTATTTAATTTATCAAACGAATTTGCCTTTCATTAGTGGAGCTGTTAGATTAGAGATGACGCTTCGACAGTTACAATATTTCTACTGCTCGGTCATTAATTATTCAAATATACAGATTCGAATTTAAAACATAATTTAACTAGAGGAAAACTCAATCGGGAGAATAAAGTATTTAATATTTTAATTTCCTCGCTCTAATAACTGGCATAGACTTCCACCACTCAACACTCAATGCCTGAGTAATTCGGTGGAAAGTGGGAAGTATCTGAACACTAACTTCTCATTTGCCTACCCTGCAATATGAGGTACTTTGTTTTTGTTTACGCTGTAACAGCATGATTCGTACCTTTATCCCAAAAACACGGTTTCTTACAGAAAATTCGTATCCCAACAAAATATCTAATCCAATTATTAGGTGGAATTGAATTTAAGCTTCCACCGCCTATGGAGGTATTGGTATCGCTTTCACAATCCCCTCAGTCAATGTGACTATAATTAAGAAAATATGATTTACTTTGGTCTGACCTTTTGCCAATTATGTTCGATCCAATTAGAGCGACCTTGGATATGTCCTTTATAAGCAGCTTTCTTTTTTTATTTCTTTTTTCATAGATTTTGTCTAGTTATTTTCAATAGAATTAAAGAAATCAACTAACGCAGAACGTATAATTTTCGTGTATTTTATTTCTTAAATACCATTGAGACTGCTGTGGAGTCTGGCTGTAAGCGACTAGCAACTATCAAGTTGAGGTAAATTAAATCCCCTCTCGCTTCTAATTGCTTTTAACTACATACTTCATTCTTAGTGGGGTACCCAGAAAGAATACAGCGCCAAACGCTACGGTCCCATTATACCTCTTTCGCCTCGCTGTCTGCTGCACTGTCATCAACCTCTTTATACATGCCCTCGATAGGGTCTGTGCTAGCTTACGCCTTTTCAAAATTTTCAATACACTGATCTTGCATTTCACCCTTTATTAATTTCTTTCAAATAACAGAACAGTTGTCTTACTTCCGTATTCAAGTTTTAACCGCTATTTCTAACAGATTTCTTTTAGAGTGGTCAGATTCATCTATATCCCGCACTTGGCTGGGTAAGCAGAGAGAACCTAGAATTAAAACACTCCATTCTCCACTTTCCACCGAATTCAGAGTGATGACCAATGCATGCAAATCACATTCTGATGTCTGAGCACTGCATTATTTGCGTACAACAAGCAATTTACCGGAAGGTCACGTAATCTTACCCCCATGTTATTTTGTTTAGGGAAGATGCCTTGGAGACAACTAGTTATTACAATTAATTATTTTATTATATTTTATATGATAAAAAATATTTAACATTTTCATTTCTTCACTCTTATACTGAGGCATAGCACAGCGTTGATTTCTAGCACTCAATATCTCCTGAAGAATCGCAATGTCTCCAGAATTCGACGGAAAATGAAGAGGGGGTATTTTTTTAAACTAGGTTTCCTAGGCCTACCCTGCTAAAAATGCGGGATACGCTATGAAACAAAAAAAAAATATAATTTATCATTAACTTAACCATCTTGAGGTGAAATTACAAATGTTCTCTTAATAGAAACTTTTATAATTACATTGAAAGTATAAAACTAGATTCAAGTCGAGCACTCAACACTTAAGAAGTCTACCAAGTTGAAGTTAATTTTTACTTTGATAGTAGCTTGTAAACACTTATACTTTTGTAGTCCAAAACTTTCTTCATGTTATATATTATAGGAATTTTGTAATATTCATATAATAATATTTTTTTTAATAAGACATTCCACGTCTCAAAAAATGTAATGAACTTATTAAGATTTATTATGTATTATTTACTAATAAAGTATTTTTTTTATCTAACTGCACATCGTTGGACAGAAAACGCGGCGGCTGTGTCGATACCCACTCGAGAGAATTAATTATTTTCATCACCTCGCTCTAGTAAGAAGATAAAATGTGGCGTTTAGCTCAACTCAAATCTTACATCAAAAAAATTGGGCGAAGCGTGGAGAATGAAGTATCTTAACACTATCTAATGAAGTATCTTAACGCTATCTAATGAAGTATCTTAACGCTATTTCCTACACTTAGCAGGATAGGCAGAGGAAAACTAGTGTTAAGAGACTTTATTCCCATTAAGACACTTCTGTTTCTCACCTTCTAGCGAATCCGCATAGCATTGCGTGTTGAGTGGCAAAACTCGGCGTCGCAAATTTGTTTACCAGAGTGGAAATATAATTTTTCCACTCTGGTAAACAAATCGCGATGTCGAGTTTCGCCACTAGACAAGCCATAGCTCGAAACGGAGTGTCTTAATACTAAATTTCCTCTGCATTGCCCATTTCTATGTAAAAAAAGGTGTTTCTGCTTTTTTTGTATTCCATACCTCAAAAGGTAAACACGGAACCTTTATTGCATCATTTTATTGTCCGTCTGATAAGATCATTTATCTCGAGATTGTATCAAGATAAAAAAAATTCTCATTACTAATATCGTCAGAGGCTAGATTAATTAAAGGAGTATCATTATCATTATTATCATTTGACATATTTATATTATCTACTGAATCAGTTCCCATATCATTTTGTAGCAAACTTAATTTTGTGCTAAGTGTATGTATTTTCATATTTTTTTCTTCAATATCTAACCGAAGAGCTTTCTCTAGGTGGGCCTGAGAAAATGAATATATTTTAAATAATTTCTTTATACATTATTTAATAAAACACATTTTTAATTTTTTTGTCTGTTTGTTTGAATACGTACGTCCTCCGTCCGTATGATAACGGGTGGTAAAAGAAAGTAGCGTGGCAAGGATCATAAAATCCACGGAAATTAATTTGCGGATTGCAACTAGAACTTAATAAACCTGAACTTACTTTAGCACTTTGTTCCAATGAACACTGTTCTCTCATTTCAGATATTCGTCTTAAGGCTTTGTCTTGTGTCTCCACTAAAACATTCTACAAAAATAAATATAAATAATATATAAAATTTTAAAATGTACCCAAAGTTTCTAAATAAGTTCAAAATATGTAATCGATAAAAATAAAAAAGCGTACCTACTGTGAATTACTTACGCAATGAAAAGAAAAGAAATGGTTGCGATTTTTACAAATTTCCACTACCGAAAGATAATTACTATTCTATTCTTCTTTGAAAGGATATTTTATCAACGAGTTAAACACTACATATAATTAACGTGACTATGTTTCGTCCATATTTTATTTTTATATTTATATGCAGGTAAAAGTATATATATTTATATATATTTATGAATGTGTATGGTATATTATTAAAATGCTCATAATAATTGTTATAATTTCCTTTTTTTATTAAATTTTATTTTCAACTCCACACTAAAATCAAAGTCAATGTCAAATAATTCTAATCACAATAAGAAGTTATATGTAATTTTTTTGAATGTCAAACAATTTACCACCAGTTCACTAAAGTTAATATCTCAGATCTGAGAAGAACCGGCGCAAGAAACTCAACGGAACTTTTATTTTAAATGAATTTTAGACAAATACAATATACTTAATTATTTGTGACAAAGATACCTTTGAAACAGACTGCAGCGAGCATTTCATTCTCAAGGCGTGTTATCATTTTTAAAATCATTAATTTTGTAATAACCTTTAACACACAAACGTCTTTTCACGTTTTTTTTTAAATCGTGAAATCGTGCTCTATTTTCATATTCTATACTTCCATCCACTCCCACAGGAGATTCTCTTATAGAGATAAGTCCACCGCGGCTAACTGTTATTTTCTATATATAAGATTTTTTTTTATATATACGATCAGGAGCAGAGCTAAAGTACTTTACTAGTATACAAATAAAATTTAAAAGCATCCACGGTCGTATAAGAGGCAATTTATTTTAAGCGTCGCGTGAGCAATATAACTGTACAAATTATTTCCTTCCGCGTCGCTTCTCCCGAATGCAGTATATGGGTTAGAAATAAACCTCGTTAAATGTTTAGCTAAATCTTCTTGTGGGGGTCACAATAAGTTCTTGAATCGATCTTATAGCTTACTAGATTTTATTAGCTGCCTTGGCCACCGTGGTTAAATAGAAATAGTTGAAAATTGTGTTATGACATGACACATTTTAAATGCCCTCAGTTACTCTTATCGAAGGTACAGACACATCCTATAGCCTTCATCGATAAATAAACTATGAAACACTAAAATATTTTTTTAATTCAAACCAGTAGTCCTTGAGATTAACAATCCAGATTAACTATTTATGATATTAATAGATTTTTGTAGGTCGGTTACAAGAGTACAGAAGAGTGTCACGTCAAAGAAGGAAGGTTTAGGTTTAAGGAGTATTAACGCTCACCTACCTAATATATATATATGTCAGTCGTGGCAAAGGGGTACAAGCGTGCGACAATAAACACGACGCGAGGAATTTAATTATTTAATAATTTAATTTTCCCGCTCTGGTTTACGAGGTAAAGCGCGGCGTTGAATTCCGCCATTCAATATGCAATGCTTCTAGGATCCGGTGAAAAATGGGGTACAGAAGTGTCTTTATAGCAACCTAGTGCCTTTACACTAGGTGCCCAGGTTAGAGGGACTCTAGTATTAAGACACTTCCTTTAACACGCACAGCCCAACTCTCGTGACATAGCGTGTTGACTGGTGAAATTCAACACCACGGTTTATTTACGAAAGCGAGGAAATGAAAATAAATACAGGGTGGAAGTGTAAGCACCACTTTAAATGAAACCACAGTTTTAACTACTCTATAAAAGCCTAATATAAATCAGAAAAAAATAAATTCCCAAAAATGAAAAAGTTATTTTTTCGTAGAAAATTGTCGTTTTAAAATAAAACGCCATTTGTAAGGACGATGCACGCACACATACACTTATCAAAGGAACACCGCTGCACACGCCTCATTCCGAAATCAAGTCGTAGGTATTGGCGATAAAGTTCAAAGTTGTTTAACCTTTAGTAGTATTTTTGTAGTAGTAAGTGTTTACGTTATTGGGATCTATACGTAATTGCGTCACACGAAATACAGGTATGGATAAAAATCGTGAAATGAAAAAAAAATCCTACGTCCAAACTTTTGAGGCACCTTGATTAATTTCTTTAGGTATGGGTTTGAAATATTTTACCCTATATGCTGTTTCCGTAAAAGGAGCGCTGCCTCTTCCACCCTGTATTATCCTCCAAGTTTTGAGAACGTCGTAGCGAAAGGGCGCAAGCGTATATCTATAAACGTGACGATTGTAGGTTCGATTCCCATTCAAAAAAAATTGGCGGAAAATAAGGGATGGAAATGCCTTAATGGGGAACGAAGTGTCTTAACGAGCTTTAGCCGGAATTGAACTCACATCCATTCTGTTTTCAGAAACTAGCTATTTTACGATTCTAGGATGACAATTCAAAGAATTAATATATACAAAATATTTTATGTACTAAATACAAAAACTCTGTAATCTAAAACATATCAGTAAGTTGCTGTAATCCCCCAATCCTGGGGCGGGGATTACCACCGGAAACGATTCCTTTGTTAATTTAAATCTCGTAATTTGATTTGAATAATATATAAATCTTGTTTATAACTACATTATACAGCTTGAGGATTAATTTTATCTTAATTTCAATAGTATTCATATATATTTTTCAGTGTTATAAGACTTTTGTAAGTCACTCAATACGCAATGTCTGTGGGCATATACACTAATTTTGTATAAAATGAAATACACGTATTTTTTTAATGTAATATAAAATATCCATTTTCAATGTTTTTTTCCTATTTTCCAAATGTCATAATTGGAGGTCAACGGGAAATATCATATAGGTTTTGATTACGTGACGAATAATGTTAACTTAAATTTGCGAGTGTATGCACCCATTTTGTATGTATAAAAAATTATATAAATACTATCAAATTTTTATTTTTAGAATTTTTTCCTTTATTTGTATTGTTTGTTAGTTCTCATTTCTTGCCGAATTTCATAAAAAAAGGGTACGTATCTTTTGATAGTGTTGACCTAATCTATTATATAGACTCAGATATTTGAATTTGATACCTTCACGCTATCTTGAGATAACTGGATCTTGATAGACGAACAGACCAACCGACAACAAACTGTTACTATAAGAATTTAGTTTTTTAGAGTTACCGTTCCTCGATAGAAAAAAACGGAACCCTTATACAATCAACCCTTATAGTGAACTCAGAATCTTTAAATTTGGTAGGAAGCAACGTCTTATAGTACAGATAAAGGAAAAATTGCAAAAAGTAAAGAATTA
>DWLH01001907.1:0-11741 GCA_018249795.1 Heliconius telesiphe telesiphe | reverse complement strand
CTCACACGGGTTAATGATTTTATTTAAATTATTTTAATTTGCTCTGGTAGACCGCGCTGCGTTGAGTGCCTCTACTCATAACACAATATTTCCAAATGTGAGTAGAAAAAGCTACTTTAATAAATGCTGTAGACTAATCTGCTTAAGATTATTTTTTATTTACATTATAAAGTATCTAATTTCATATTTTTTTTTCTATTTTCAAATTTAAATTAATTGGTAGAATCAATTACCGCCACTATATTGAAGATATGAAAACTTTACATATTTAATACTAATAAAACGTCTAACATATTTATGTATCTCAACGCACGTAGTTTCAAAGTGGGCTTTACATAGTACTGTTTACATTTACGAAGTTTGCGAAGTGTGAATGAGAACTGGAGCGCAAATGTGGAGACATTGTTTGTTTAAGATGAAGCGTCTATGATATACCAACTGACTCTATTCGCTTATACAAGTATTACATTTATTTTTGAATTATAGAGTTGAGGAGTACTTAGTGATCCATCACTCTGCTTTAGTTTTTAACATTAATTAGGTAGCAAAAGGGGGAGAAAGGGGATTCAACGCCTCCCTCGTGGTGATCCAATACACAACCACTATCCATCCAACCATTCATTTATTGTCAGAGTATATAGGAATTCGGCTATAAAACGTTTATTAAGCAAATTATTAAAACTAAAATGGAACCTAAAATTGTAAACTGTATCAAACATAATAAAAATATATTTCCATTCAACTCCACTTCAAAAAAATATATTCCACGTAGGAAAGAAGAAAAAAATACTTATTTAATTTTTATTTACATTTACTTTTTCTTTCTTAAGTGTGAAATAATACTAAACTAATGTTAACAATATTTAATAAATAGCATTCTCTCTTGCCAGACGATAACTATTACCGGAAATTTAAAAAAACCTCCCTACAGAGATACTAACAACATAAATAAATTGTAACAAGCGAATAAAAATTTCGACGTAGCTTGATGAGAACGTATGGCGTAGTGGTCAGAGCGCCTGGTCGGTTTCTTGGAGGCGCGGGTTCGAGTCCCGCTACGTTTAATTTTTTATACGTTATATATATAACATTACCTTAGTTTCAATCTACGCTTTATCACATGGCTATGTTGTCTCGTTTATCCATTAAAATCGTTTGGTAAAACATGTAGGTTGTTCATGTCGGTGTTGAAATTTACTAAACTTTTTTACCTATAGAATACTGTAACATGCCTATCACATAGTTAAATATCGATAGATACCAATTTCTTTTCTTCTTGAGAATACAAAAAGAATACCTATATATGAAAATAAGGTTATGTAAACCTACTTAGCACATTTCAGTTTCTAGCTACGTTATGTCACAGTCTAACTTGTCTAATTTATCCTTTAGTATAGGAGTGTATGTGCAGAGGCGAGTGTAGAGTAGAGGCAATGCTCGTTACTCGTGATGAGTCGCCCGTGTTGAAATTTACTAACTTTTATACGAAACTTTATGCCTTTGTTTTTGCGTAATATCTATTTAAATTTGTTCAAAATATAGCCAATATATATATATATATAAATCTTGTAGTTTTTAAGTTGGTTCACATATCAATCGGCATTGAGATTCTTGAAGGAGGCTCATGTCAAACAGAGGATGTCCAAAGGCTGATATGATGATGATATATATAACGAGGTATTTTTGTTATCTTTTGTAAGATTATCTAGAAAGTTGGACTTCAACTTATACCATATCATATTTAATCAGCTTCACTTTGATAGAAAGATTTTGAAATTCATTTATACATATTTCTTAAAACAAAAAATTGCTAAATTACGTTCAGATTTTTTTTTTAAATTTTGTTTTGTGTACTTAAAACCAAAGAACACGCTTCGTATATAATTAAAAAGGAGAACAGAATATTTTCACCCAAAAAATGGCGGGTCATCTAAAATGAAAAGGAATATTTTGTACAAAATATAACAAAGCTCACAATGGAGCTTCACTGCAAGGTTCCACTGACTCGACATTTATACAGAATGCAGTACAACAATATCATATTTTCTAGACATATTTATATTTATGGCATAAATATGTGCCTTTTCTAGTCTGGATAAGTGTATGAAGAAAATATTTAAAAAATGAGCTTTATAAGTTAACAAAAGCTGGTTACTATTTTGCCAAAGTACCATCCAAGCTCCACTTATCTTTAATAGTACTTTCCGGTGGTTGATGTAGGTGTACAGGAACTTTGGGGTGCGAAGTCGGATAACTTCCACGTGTGTGCGCTTGCTGTTGTTCCTTTTCGAATGCACTTGTCATTCGGGGGGACGAGCAGTACAGCGTACCGGTGCACCCTGGGCGGCGATTAATTATTGCCTATAGGATCCATCCTTGGGTAATGATTGCTCGTCGGCGAATAATCTGACGCGACGGCGTTCTTCCGCGTGTTTCTCTGAATAGCAGAGGACACAGTGCGAGGAACTGGGAGGGTGCGCGTGGTGTGTACTCACACTATCGCCACGCAGGTGCAGAGTTGTGCCAGCGCCGATAAGATCGGAACTCCACTCGTGGTTGTGGTCATGTCTCGTAATCATGAGTGGAACCGAGGGTCTTGCGAGGAAGAAAACCTCTATAAAAACACAGAAACCGAGGTAATGCACGGCTCGAAGTGTCATTCATCGAGGAGGGGTAGGCCCCCGAAAACTCGCGGCACTGGACTAGCACGTGCTCGTAGAGGGCAGAAAAGTCATGATGAAATTCATGAGGAGGATTTTGAGCAGAATTTAGCGGAATGGGCATCTCGAAGAGATATTTCTGCGCATACGATGGACGTGGATGATGGTTCGGTGGTAGAGGAGAAGAGGGACACTTCTCTATGTTCACCTGAGGAGCTGCGCGCTTGTGCTGGGCCAAGTGTGGCTTCTATACAAGAAGTTGCAACGAAGTCCAGCCACCTTCAGGTGCCCTTCAGGGCACTTATGTGCGTAAACTAAAGGACGCTGCTGCAGGGGTAAAGGATATCATAGAATCATTGGCCTCTCGTACCGAAAGTGATGAAGTACGCCGACTAAGTGAGGAGAATCGACGCCTTAACGAGGAATTGGAAAAGGTTCGAGTGTAGCTACGATCTCATAGTAAGGATGTTGAGCATCTTAAAGTGGCACTTGCGGCCCCATAAATACTCCTCAAGGGATCCCAGATCCCAGAAATTGAAGCGCTCCATAGTCTTGTCGGTAGGGACTATGATTGACGCCCGTTTTGCCGGCATTGAGGAACGGCTTTTGTCAGAACGATTGCGTCCTCCCGTGGCAGCAGATACGAGAAGGGTTCCTCGAGAGCAAAATGTGAGAGTAGTGCAGCCCTTGACGGATTCGGAAGCGGAGACTGGAAAAAGTTCTGGTCGCCAACCACGGCGCAAAAAGACATTAAATAAAACGCCGCATGTGAGGGACAATTCATTACTGTCTAAATCTCACCACGATTTGGGCCCTGGAACTTCTAATACGGGCCGTACAATTTCTCAAGTTCCAGCTGAGGATAAAGAGATGGATGGTGGTTCTTGGGCAACAGTGGTTAGGAAAGGCAATAAGAAAAAGAATTCCTCTGTCACTAATCCTTCTGGGACACAAGTGACAGCACTCGTCTCTAAACCGAAGCAGTTACCCAGGCCGCGGTTATAGTCACTTTGACGCCAGACGCTATTGCGAAGGGAGTATCTTATGCCCAAGTACTTGAGAGAGCGCAACAGGCCATCAATTTGGTGCAGCTAGGTATCACTGAAGGCTTGACGGTGCGCCAGGCGATTTCAGGTGCTAGACTGCTGGAGCTGGCTGCTCCACACTCCCCCGAGCAGGCTGATATGCTGGCTGAGCGTCTGCGAGTGGTGTTAGACGGTGTGGTTGTAATCACCAAGCCTTACAAAGTCGCCACTTTAAAACAAGTAGGCTTGAACGATTCAGTCACTAAAGATAAGGTGGTAGATGCTGTCGCAAGCATTAGCAAATGTGTAGCCGATACTATAACGGCATCAGACATGCGACACGGTCCTGGGGGTATGATGACAATAGTCGTTCGATGCCCCATACAGGCGGGCAAGTCTATAGTGGAAAAAGGGCGTATATTGGTAGGGTGGAGCTCTGCCAAAGTTCAGGTATTAAAAGAGCGCCCCTTACGTTGCTTCAGGTGTTTAACATTACGACACTCTGGACATCGGTGTCCGTAAGAAGTTTCTCGAGAAAACCTCTGCTTCAGATGCGGAGGTGAGGGACATAAATCCCAAACGTGCAAAGCCGAGTTGCGGTGCATGGTTTGCACAGATGCAAAGATTCCAGCCGGGCACATAATGGGTAGCGCAGCTTGTCACCCTCCAATTGTCAAGAGACTCAAGGAACCAGAGTCTCCTCTGAAGCTTGTCACAAGAGTCAGGAGGATAGTGTTTTGTCAGCATAATGGATAGACGACATACATGTTTCCTCCAGGCTAACATTAAACACTCTGCAAAAGCGCAGGATTTGTTACTACAGTGTTTACTTTAGTTTATTTGTTACTACATTTTCCACTCTGCCATGGCAGAGTGGATAATCGACGTAAGCGTAGTATGTGAGCCGTATTTTGTTTTCCATCATCCTCGTTGGATTGGTGACTTGGATGGCTCAGTCGCTATTGTGTCTAGGAGTGACAGCAGCACCAACTTATCTGTTCTGGAGAGGGGTTCCGGGTACGTTGTGGCGGGGTGGGAGGAGCAGTACGTTGTCGTTGGGGTGTACTTTTCCCCCAATCGCAGCCTAGTGGAATTTTAAATTTTTCCCGACACTGTAAGAGCTGCAATTTGTCATCACCGAAAAAGATTTTAGTCCTTGGCGACTTCAACGCCAAATCTCGTGCGTGGGGCAATCCCATTTCGAACACCAAAGGAAATGCCGTACAGTTGTGGGCTCTGCTCTCTAATCTGACGCTTCTAAATGTAGGGTCATCTTATACATGCGTGCGGCATAACGGAGTATCCGTAGTAGATCTCTCGTTTGTCACCTCGGCAGTTGCTCGCAATGTATTAAACTGGAGAGTAGAGGAGGAGGTGGAAACTTTATCTGATCACTTGTATATTAGATTCAAAGTTTCCATCAAGCCAGTGGCAGTGGGTCACTCTAGGGACCCTTCTCGTAGGTTCCCGAGATGGACCCTCAGCCGGCTCAATATAGAACTGGCCAAAGAGGCGGCCGTTGTGGCTAAATGGTGCTCTCTAGGACGTGTAGTGAATGCCAACTTAAACGTTGAGCTGTTGGCGGTTCAGTTACGCAATGTCCTGACAGATGTATGTGACGCGGCAATGCCAAGAGCCCGGCGGCGGTGTTGCCGCCGCCAGGTGTACCGGTGGACGCCTGAAATTGCCCAGTTACGAGCTTCCTGCATTCGAGCTCGGCGGGCGTATACAAGGTACAGAAGAAGAAATGGCTTAGATCCTGTGCTCGAGGATCGGCTACATGGCGTGTATAAAGAAAATAAGAAAGTCTTGAAACTTGCCATTAGCCAAACAAAGTCTGAGGCCCGCAAAGTGTTGTTGGCAGGCTTAAACAGGCATCCATGGGGACGCCCTTATCTTGCCGCGGAAAATAAACTTCGCAAGCAGAGCGCCCCACTGACTGAAACCCTGTCAGCAGACGTTCTTCTGCACCTTGTGATGGAGTTGTTTCCGGAGCCACCAAGCCATATCCCGCCTGTTATGGCCTCTTCTTCAGAGCATGAGGAAGAGTCTGTAATACTCTTCCTCATGCTCATAACTGAGGCAGAGATGAATTTAGCGCTCGGGAGACTGAGGGCCAAAAAGACAGCTCCAGGACCAGACGGTATTTCAGGAAAAGTTTTGGGTATCATCCTGGAATACCTAGGCGATTATCTCCGGGAACTGTTTGATCAATGTTTCTTGACTGGACAGTTCCCGAAGATATGGAAAGAAGGAGGACTATACCTGCTGTGGAAGGAGGGTCGACCTCTGGACTCTCCTTCCGCATATAGGCCTATTGTGCTGCTGAATTAGACGGGCAAACTCTTGGAGAAAATTATTGCCTCTCGTCCTATTCAGCACCTAGAAGAGGTAGGTCCGGGTCTTTCAGAGGCTCAGTTTGGGTTCAGGGCCGGTCGGTCAACTATAGACGCCCTGAACGCCCTGAAAACTCGGTCTTTGGCAGCAACAGCAGGGAGAGATGTACTTCTCGCCATCTCTTTAGATGTGGCCAACGCTTTTAACAGCTTGCCATTTGAGACGTTAAGAGAGGCACTCCGCTACCACAGAGTGCCTCTCTATCTCCGGCGGCTGTTAGACGACTACCTCAAGGACAGAGTAGTCTTATGGATTGGGGGAGACGGTGGGATCGGTCGACGAAGCGTAGGTTGCGGGGTTCCACAGGGGTCGGTGTTGGGCCCGTTACTGTGGAATCTCGGCTACGATTGGCTTCTACGTTGCAGTCTTTTCCCCGGGATGAGTGTAATTTGCTATGCCGATGACACTCTCGTTACAGCCCGGGGTCGAATTTCGAGGAGGCCGCACGTCTAGCCGAAGCCGGCATTCACCTCGTCATAGACCATATCAAAGCGCTGGGACTGAGGGTCTCAATGCCCAAGACTGAGACCCTCTTATTCCATAGCCCGCGTAGGGGTCCCCCCCATAGGGCTACTCTTCGAATACAGGGACAGGAGGTGGAGGTACGGACTCAGATGAAATATCTGGGTCTGACCCTGGATGGACGATGGTCGTTTGCGTCGCACTTCGCTCAGCTTTCGCCGAATCTAGTAAACACCGCCGGGGCCCTTGGTTGACTTCTGCCGAATGTTGGAGGGCCGGATTCTCCATGCCGAAAGCTTTATGTCGGCGTGTTGAGATCCATGACTCTGTATGGTGCCTCCGTGTGGGCAAATTCTCTCACCGCTCGCAATAAGACTCAATTGCGGAAAGCACAACGGGTCATAGCGGTGAGGGCAATCCGGGGGTATCGCACGGTGTCCTGGACGGCGGCAATTCTCTTGGCAAGCGATCCGCCTTGGGAACTTCAGGCGGAAGTGCTTCCCAGAGTGCATGCATTCCGCGCAAGCGAGCATTCGCGAGGCGTGCTACCATCGTGGGAGGATATCGCGCGGATCAGGAGGAGAGCGGAAGAAGCCCTGATCCGGCGATGGAGTGAGGATCTGGGGTCTCCGGCGGCAGGCCTAGCGACGGTGGAGGCAATCCGCCCCCACCTTGAGCGCTGGGTTAGACGAGGTTTTGGGGGCCTGACGTTCAGGCTGGTGTAGGTATTGACGGGGCACGGTTGTTTCGGCAAATACCTGCATCAGATTGCACGTCGGGAGTTGTCGCCGGTGTGCCATGAGTGTGATGCCTCCGTCGATTCGGCGCATCACACTCTGGCCGAATGTCCCGCTTGGTCCTCTCAACGCCACGCCTTGATGGCTGTAGTGAGTAGGGACCTCTCACTGCCCAGTGTGGTGGGGGCTATGCTGGACTGTGAGAGGAACTGGTCTGCTATGGTCTCCTTCTGCGAATCGATTATCGCACTGAAGGAGACCGCGGGGCGGATGCGTGAGTCCAGCGCGAATGCAGACTCGCTCCGCCGCCGTAGGCCAGGGGGTAGAAGAAGGCGGTATGCGCATCTTCAACTCCCCCTACCTTAGAAGGTGGGTGGTGTGGGAGAGTCATGGTGATCCTCCTGCAAGTCATCGAGCCTGCGGGTGCCCTAGGAGAAACCCCAGGGCACCCTGAAGGCGACGGTGGCCCGCAATAGGTGGGCCTTCCACTGAGGCGTCATAGTAGTATGCGCGAGCGATCCTGCGGCGTCTCATTTTGGTGGAGAGGGTTTCCGCTGGGTTTTAGTGGGTAGGATCGGTTTCACCGGTGAGTCCCACAGTACCGCTCATCCGTAAGGCATTTGCCTTGCGTGTGGGCGTCTGCGTAAATGCATTTCCCAGCGATAAAAAAAAAAAAAGGTGTACAGGAACTTTGAAGTTATATAAAGAAAAGAAGATTTGGCTTAGTTTGGGCCTGGGGCCATAATTTCTATATAAAGTTTAATTCATTGTGATGTAGACGCGGAAGACGAAGCATGTGACTATAAATGCAGTGGTTGTAGGTTTGATTCCAACTCGGTGAAATGAATTATTTTCATTTCCTTGCTCTGGTAATAAGATTCCACTTAACACACAATGTCTTAAAAATTGAGCGGAAAGTGGACAAAGGAGCTATATATACGTAAATATAAATCAATATACTTAAAAAAAAAATTATACTGCAGTTAAAAAACCAATAGGAGAATAATAAGAAAAACAAAACAGAAAAGTCATTATGTAGCAGAGATTTCGGATAATCTATCAATTTGACGTGCCGTGATTAATGGACGAGAATCAGTAGGTGACTGAACGGTAACACTTAGCCACCTATGGGCCAGGAAATTGGGTTATTATTTTATCAATCTGGCTAAACTGGGTCAGTTTGTACGTCGTATACTTATGGAGATTACTAATCTATGTAAGAAAGTGAAAATCAGTTGTTCTTCTTTTTCTTGGGAATAAACATGGCGTTTGTTGCCAGGGACTGCCTTCCTGCTCAACCTACTCCTTTTTTTAAGGTCTTTAACGTCCACTGCAATAAGTCCATTGACACTTATGTCTTGCATCACGACATACAACCATCACTTCGTTTTGCGTCCAGGAGTCTAACTCTAAGCACCGATCTTCCTTACAATATAAATATCTACGCCAATGCGCAATGTCGCCTACTACGAAATAATTCTGATTATCCTTATGATGGTTGTGAGGTTGAAACTCACTGGATGTAATGTTTTTATTTTAATTATTTATTTCTTGCTTTGGCCTCGTTCTCAGGAGGTACTCTCTAAGTCCCTAGTCCCTAGGTACTATCTAACTTATCACGAAGTTTTTTAAATTTAAAACAACTTGTGGGTTAAGTTTTTTAAGTTTAAAACAAAAGCGTTTAATAGAATTTGAACTATTTCAGGATTCGAACCATAACGATTTCGAACCTTTACCTCATATTTTTCAAATAAAGTAACCCATTTGTATGAGTAACACATCACTCACATTGTTATGCACAAAACGTAACAAATTTCACGATTTCAACAATCGCGAAACAACGCAAGCGCAACGTGATATTGCCTCTACAGTTTGTTTTTACTTTCGGAATGAAAGTTTACGTTACTGTACCTTAGATAAGTACCTCCTTGACTTTAGGTAATTTTGTATTATTATTAGTATTTCACTTGCTTCATGCGTCAAATAACTTTTAACTACAGTACTTACTTAATTAGCCAGGACATTTATAGTGGCTTATAATTATTAAGTGAAGTGAAGTGAAGATAATTAAATAAAGATATCAAAGTGTAATCTGTTGTAAATTTTTATTTTCACTTCAAGTAATAAGATTTTTTCACGCGTTCGCTAGCGTTCATCGAGTATTTACTATGGTAAAGGCAGATGCGGTGCGTCGTTACACAATATTTATTGCGATCTCGTGATAGCTGTAAATGTATTATAAAACCTTATATCGTGAGATTACATTTTTTCCGCAATACCACTGGTAACGTGCTTAGCTTACCTTATTAGTTAACTGTATCAGAAAGAAAAACGTTATTATTGTTGGTTTTTTTTATAAAATCATTTTATTGACTGTATGTCAGTCTGTCCATCTATCAAGACCCGCTTACTCAAGAACACGTAGTATCATGCTAAAATGAAAATGAAACACTTAGGCTTACTGCAGTCCCTTGGAGCACAGAGAAAATTAATAATTAATATTAGTATTTGATATCAACGCAGTCAAAAGATACGGCCGTTTATTTTCCTTCTATGCTACATATTGTATGGTTATAAGCGTAAATAAAATCCACAAAGAAGTTCCCATTAACCTAATATGATAGAAATAAACTTTTATTAATTTGTATTTCATTTATAAAAAAAAATGTTTTTATGTACATAGCTTTGGACATTTTTAGACAATAAAAAAGCTGCCTAATAAAAAAGTGTATTTTTAATGTAAATATTTAAATAACTTGGTTTAGAACCCACACTCGTTATATGTAGACATCAGTAAACCAATGGGTACAGCAATGAGTAAAATATAGTCCAATATAAAATGTATATAAATAGCTAGATAGTTTTTTTCACGATGTATTCCGCTGTATTCAGGATCAGCAGAAGGAAATCTGCATTACGTATATCCCGTCTTCAGTCCAATTTTAAAGATATTGCGTATTGAGTGGCAGAATTTAATAATACTCTTTGTATTTTTATCAAAACAAGGAATTGTAAAGAGTCCATTCCTTCGAGTGTGAATCGAACCCAGAACCGTAGCATTCATGGTCATACGTACCAGAGTAAGGAAATGAAAATATTTCATTACCTCAAGCGGGAATAGAACTCACAACCGTCATGATTACAGTTAGATACCATGTCATTGCACCAAGATGACCTTGATCTTGTCATACAATTCGACAGATTAAGAAAACGTATAAAACAAAGGGTTTATTATGCTTTTAAATAATAGAACACGAAATAAAAATTTCATTTTGTTAATGAAATTTCACTTTTAATGAGTAAAGGCCAAATGCTATTGAATTTTAAAGAATTTTTACTATTAAAAAAAAAGCCTTAAGACCATCGTGGCGCAGGGGCACAAGATTACGCGTGACGCGACATTTGTGTGTTCGATCCCCACTCGGGAGAATGAATTATTATTTTTCAATATTTACATTTCCTCGAATTTTTTGAGTTGAGTTCTGCCACTCAACACGCAATGCCTCGAAAAATTCGGCGGGAAGTGGGGAACGGAGTGTCTTAATACTAGGTTCCCTCCGTCTACTCCGCTATGTGCAGGATACAGCGTGAAGCCGATTTTTATTATTGAGACAGTATTTTGCAGAAATTAATTTGAGCTTGCGTTGCCAATATTTGAAGACATATTGTTGGTGTTGATCGGCAGAACTAAACGTCGCTGCTTGTCTTCTTAACTGAGCGAGAAAATTAATATAATGGGATCAAACCCACAACTGTCGTTTTCAGTCAGAGCCTATAACGCGTGCCACGATGTAAATATTTTATTTATATACAGCTTATTTTTATTGTACTTCTCGTTTTAAGATAAAAGCTCACAAATTTTAATTAACCTTTGCCTTTGACAGCGTAATCAAATTCTATGCTACCAAAGGCACTTTCTATTGACCTAGAATCATAAAATTAGGCAATATGTGAGAATTAACAGTAAAAATTAGGAAAAATAAATCTAAAAAATGGTAATCTATAGGTGTATCTTAGAAAAAATAAAATTACAATTTTAGATTTGTAGTTCGTATCATATAAAGTGAACGCCCGCAAGTTTTACCTTGTCAACTTTTATTAGTGGTGTTTCCGTTAACCTACAATCATGAAAATAAAACCCTCAGCATGTGAGACCTACTTTTACTTACTTGACCGGCTTTTAAAGTTTTTTTATTAATGCCAATTCAAAATTACTTCAAAATAATAACAATGAGTGGAATTAAATGTTGTTGGTGTTTAGTAGGGAAGCTAACTTTTTTATACATTTGCTGTAAATTATATTTTAACAAGGTTAATGTTGAGTTCCTTGCTGGCCCTTCTTGGCAGAACTACCTTTTGAACGATTTGACGATTTGATTACTTGAATAAACACTATTTTGATTTTGAAATAAAAGATTCTTATATTTAGAGAAAATTGGATTCGAACCTACTAAACGCTG
>DWLH01001906.1:0-11751 GCA_018249795.1 Heliconius telesiphe telesiphe | reverse complement strand
TGGTTGTGGGTTCGATCCCCACTCGAGGAGATGAAATATTTACTTAAATTTATATTTCCATTTCTTCGCTCTGGTGTCGAGGCAAAGCGCGGCGTTGAGTTCTGCCACTCAACTCGCAATGCCTCCAGAATTCGGCAGAAAGTGGGGAACGGAGTGTCCTAACACTAGGTTCCTTCTGCCTACCCTACTGTGTGCGGGATACAGCTTGAAGCTGATTTATTATTTTCTTAGCTTCACGCTGTATCCCGCAGACAGCAGTGTAGGCAGAGGGAACCTTATTAAGACCTCACTTTCCGCCGAGTTCTGGCGGCATTGGGTGTTGAGTGGCGGAACTCAACGTCGCGAAATTTTAAAGAGGCAATGCAATCTCTTTGAATTTTTCTTCCTATATTTAAATAACTTATCGCCCTTTACTTAGGTGTAATTAGCCAACGTGTGTAGATTTATTATTAACCATGTAATTCATTTTAACTACTTACACATATTAAAGGGAAAATAATTATTCCTATTTTAATGATACATTTTTTTAGTAAGAGTACAAGGTTAGCCGAATTTTCTGTGCCTTAAATTTAAGTGGTTCAAGCTTTTAGGCTAAGCATCTCGCGAATCCTAAAGCTCTGGGCAATTGCTCTGGAAATTGTTTGTTTATGGATGGTTTGTTTGATTTGCTTACTAAGTTTGCAAGTTAAAGTTAATTTCTTATAAGTCAGTCGTCAATAATGGGGTTGACACAGGGAAGTTAATGTTAAGACATGTCGTTCCCCACTTTAAGGAAAATTTTCCAATTTTCGTGTTCAATGGCGGAACTTAACGCCACTTGTTTCCAGAGCGAGGATTCGTAAATAATTAATTCCCGAGAAGGAATCAAACTCACAACCATCTCGTTTACAATCGCACGATGTGCCACTAAGCTATGACAGCCTCCACCTTTAAATATCATTTAAAACGAAAAGAGACAAAGTAAATGAGAATTCAAGCAATTCTGCAAATAAAAAAAACAAAACTTAAGATGACGAAGTCCTCGTTGATTACAAAGAGAATTCCAAGTAACAAGAATAGTCTTGACACTTCAGAATCATATCTAAAATTAGATGAACCGTTCTCTTTTATTTTAGTAAAAGTGTTTGAACAGTGTGTTTTAAGTTACTTCTAATATCATCTCTTATAGGAGAGCATGTTTATTTTTAAACAAATTTTAGCGAGCACTAAACTTAATTCAAGTTGCGTATTGAGCAAAACGCCATAAGTTTTTGTGGGGAAATTCTGATGACAATTTTAAAATATAATATAAGAAAATTGACAGCATTTTTTTATATTATATTTTTTTCCATTAAGAGAGAACTAAGTGTCAAGACACTCCATTCACTACTTCATAAAAAAATATAAGTGTATTCAAACGAAACATACTTTATGACCAACAGATTAACATGGTATATAAACTTTTTTTTAAATATATGAAAAGATGTATTACAACTGAAAAACATTAAAAACGTATCATTAAAACGTACTTAACTGAACCCTTTTCTAGATTAGGATCACCGGGGAAATCCCCACATTGGTCAGAGTTTCCACCCTCACTTTGATCGAATTACAAGGAATCCTACATAGAACATATATTGAACAGAGATATTAGTTATACGTACAAACATACTTCCATATCTTTAATCCCTTTCGTAAAACTCTTTGTCCAGCATTTAGTAATAACTTTAATCGGCTTATGCCTACAAAGCTAGGAAAGTAGTTCTACTTGATTAAACGTCAACATAGTGTGACATCTGCTACAAAGTATAACGGTAGTAAAGGAATCGCAATATTTCATATTCTCTTTTAGGCTTTGGCCTGATATCAAACAAAATAATAATGTGTGAAGAAGTTATGATAATTTTAGTATAGTAGATACTTAAGAAGCAAAGTAAATAATGTAATTTAATTTTTGTTCTTAAAAATATATGTATATGTTATGCGATTTGTCTAATCCAAATAAATTCAATTATAAGCCTATGTTCTGTTTAATAAAAGTAAAAACCAGTCAAAAATGTAATTGATTGACGATTATTTCTAATATTCTAAATGAAATAAAGAAATGTGCTTATTTATTTTAATAAAATTAAATTTATGGGATGACATTACTTAACAGTAAATGGATTCGTAGATTCCATGGATTCCGTTTCAAGGTTTACAATAGTAGTTCCAAAAACTCCACGCCAAGTACAGTTTTTTTATTAAAATAATATAACTATATTTAATATTATTTGAAAGAATGTTATAAATGCATATAAGTACCTATTACTACATATAAATGCATTCATTCCAATTTATTTAAAATTTGGTTAAACAGTGACCAAGAAACATTTAGTTCCAAAGTAAAATTGAGCATAAGACTATAAACGCGACAGGTTGTAGATTCGATTCCCACTCGAGGAAATGAAATATTTAAAGTTTCGATTCTACGCCCTGGTAACGAGGCAAAGTGCGACGTTGATTTCTGCCTTGCCTTCTCTCCAGAAATCGAAGGAAAAAATGGGACCAAAATAGGAATGGAGTTTCTTAACACTAGGTTCCCAGGTTCCCTCTGCCTACCGAGCTATGTGCGTGGTACAGCGTGAAGCTAAAATAAAAAGTTAAAGTTAAAAGCAATCAGCTATGTGGGGGTGACTTATTAATTACAATGCAAAAGAAAATGCTTTTCCATAGTAGATTGCAGTTAAGTGACTGTAATTGCTAAGAACCTAAATCGGTTCTTTACTGCATCGGATGATTTGTTGTATGGTTTAAGTTGTCTTAACATAAAAAAATAAACTATACTCGTATATTAGATTGCTTTTAGTATTCCTTATATAAATAAAATACCTACCTAGAGTTAAGACACTCCGTTCCCCACTTTCTGCCGAATTCTGGAGGCATTGCGTGTTGAGTGGCAGAACTCAACGCCGCGCTTTGCCTCGACACCAGAGCGAAGAAATGGAAATATAAATTTAAGTAAATATTTCATCTCCTCGAGTGAGGATCGAACCCACAACCAGTCGGTTTTACAATCACATTTTGTGCCGTTGCGCCACGACTGGTTTCTATATATAAAATAATAATAAATATTATATTAAATTCAAATTCAAAATATTTTCTATTCAAAATTATATTATAATCACTTTTGAATCGTCAAATGAACATAGAAATTAAAACTAACTACAGTCTGATATCGCTGCACGTTTAATTACTATTTAATTTATATCAGCTATAAAGTAGTAGCTAGGTAGGTATGGCTGAATTAAAAAAAAACATATATTTATTGTTTAAAATAAGTTTTCGTGATTGTAAAAAAACGAAAATTTCCACAGTGTTGCTGTTTAAAATAAACAAGGATATCGACAAATAATAATTGTGAGATTGTAGGTTCTATTCTCGCTGGACGAAATGAAATATTAAATATTTTCATTTCCACTCTGGTGTCGAGGCAAAACGCGGCGTTGAGTTATGCCACTAAGCACGCAATGCCTCCAGAATTCAGCGGAAAGTTGTGAGCGGAGTGACTTAACACTAAGCTCCCTCTGCCTATCGCAGAGTACCCACATGCGGGATACAGCGTGAAGCTAACCAATAATACCTTATAATATATTCTATTAGAGTACATAAACCAGTTCATACACTATCCGAAGGCGGGCCAACTCGTTAAACTCGCTAAATTATAACGTCACTATTATATATGTTTTACCTACACTATGTTAATGAGATACAGTAAAACAGACGAACCAAAAAATCCACCTGCATACTAAGTCGCTTATTCTTAAGTTTATGATAATGAATATTTCGACCCGCCCTTGGGCCATACCACTTCGCATTACTTACGTAACGCCAAGGCTACGTCGACACTTGAGTAAGCTTTACCTACTTTGATACAGTAATATTTGCATGTATTAAGTTTTGATTGAAGAGGACGACGGGTATTAAGAATTAAGACAATATAGAAGCCATATTATATTAAGTTTGTTATACTGAATGTCCGAAATTTGCTATCAAAAAAACTAACTCCTCGACTAGGCATTGAATGAAGAAAAGAAAATATATATGTACATAGGTACATACTTTCAATTGTATATCTTTTTTTCTTAAAATTAAAAAATTAAATCAGCTTCACGCTGTATCCGGCACACAGCAGTAGGCAGAGGGAACCTAGTGTTAAGACACTCCGTTCCCCACTTTCTGCCGAATTCTGGAGGAATTGCGTGTTGAGTGGCAGAACTCAACGCCGCGCTTTGCCTCCATCTCCTCGAGTGGGGATCGAACCCACAACCAGTCGGTTTTACAGTCACACTTCGTGCCGCTGCGCCGCAGAAAATATTTTGTAAGCACAGTAATGCTGCTCGTTCTTTAATTATTCTTCAATATCAAGATATTTAAAGAAAATGTAGCTCATTTTTATCTCATAAATCTTACAACTTATAAATGTGTACCGATGTCATCAGTCCAATAACCTAAATACGATCGAAATGTATATTACATTATTTGTCAGCTTCCCGCTGTAAGCCGCAAACATTAGGGTAGGCAGAGAGAGAACCTAGTGTTAAGACACTCCAGTTCCGTCTTTTGCGCCAAATTCTGAAGGCATTGCGTATGAGTGGCGAAACTTAATATCGCGTCTTGTCTAGACACCAGAGCGAAGAAATGAAAATATTAAATATTCATTTCTAGGGCAGGAATCGAAGCCACACCCTGTCGTGATTACAGTCACACTTTGTGCTTCTGCGTCACGACTGACTTCAAATACATGTCATATTACATGAAGCCACATAAAACTTTTAAAATAAATGAAAATACAATTCAATGTAAAGCTATAAAAAGTTCGATTACAATAAACAATAACGTTAAACCTAGGCGGGTTTTGGAGACGTTCCTTTCCAATTCCAAGAAAAAAAACAAACAAAAAATAATATATATGAAAAAATTTCAACGACATGTAATATACGTCGCGGTATTATATTTTCGAGCATTCAGACACTTCAGCGAGCGTTCGCACAATAGTACTTTGTAAGAAACCTGAGGCACGTTCCAAATAAAACCACGTTGTTTACTTACCAATTTTCGTTATATAGATATATATTCTTTTTCAAAAATCTGCACTAGTACCTGTATTATTTTTTCAAAATCTTTACTAGTAGTTCAAACGTGAAAGTCAGTTTCTTCTGTTTCACGGTCAAATCACTGATCTAGATAACTTTTAACTTTCAACCTTAACTTTTGTTAAGGCTAGTTTATTTAGTATTCGCTCAGAATTTGAATATATCTTTTTAGATACATTTACTTTTTGCGTTAATTCCTCTGCATTATTTAACATTCGTATCTACTTCCTTCAATTCTTATTCATTTAGTGACATTTCATCTTACGCCCAATATTAATAATCTATCTCCTACGTCAATCTTCGTTTGTTCCATATATCTATCCAATCTAGAGATTGAATTAATATATGGAACAATCGAAGATTGACGTAGAAGATAGATTATTAATATTGGGCGTTAGTTGACGAACTTTAATGCAACGTTTAGTTTTAGCAGACCGGAAATTTAAATTATTTTAGTTATAGAGTATAAAACATTACCTGAAATAATTATTATTAATAAAAAGTGTAAAACCATTATTAACGACCATATAAAAATATTTAAGTAATATCATATAATATTCTTCTGTTGCAACAAAACATGAGGTTTGAAATTATAGTAATTGTAATAAAATTACTTTAATTTAATGAATTTAGTTCGTTATACTGTGAAGGACAAGAAGGACCTTCCCAGTGGGAAATTACAGTGTGACCTTCAACCGTTGAGTCAAGAGCGAAATAACGACGGATACACTTATGTATCCGTCGATAATTTTTTTTATTTGAAATTGAACAAAAAAATACATTATTTATTTTATGATATAGATTTGTATAATTTTAACAAATGTATATTTAAAAACTATCACAATTCATAATGAAACACGTTTGAATAAACGATTTATTAAATTTCGAGTTAATTAGTCAAAGCCGTGTGAGTGATAAATTTATTCATTCTATATAAGATTTTGAATCTACAACAATAGAAATATTGATAAAATATAGTAAATGTTATCATTTTTATTACTGGATTTTTTTTTACTTGAAAATTTACAAAAAACTATCAAACGTTTTAACAAAGATATTGGATGGCCTCAAAGTATATAATATCATACAGTTCAAGTCATAAATTGAGTTACAACGATTTTTACTAATACATTTTCTTCAGTTTCAAGCTGTTTCTTGCATGTAGCGGAGTGGTCTTAACACTGGGCTACCTCTGCCTACCTCCCCGTCCCCCACTTTTCGGCGAATTCTGAAAGCATTGCGTGTTGAGTGGTGAAACTCAACGCCGCGACGTGCCTCGTCATCAGAGCGAAAAAATAAAAATATTTTAATTGCCGCAGAGGCTTGTGCCCCTGCGCCACGGCTGGTCTCATTTATTTACTTATACAAAAGAAATAAAAAATATATATATATTCTGAATATGTATGTATAGTGACTTCAAACTGTCAGTTTGTACGTCACTAGGCTTGAAATGTATGTTGATTAAAAAAGCTTATGTAATCCGAAGGCCACTTGCACTATACCTTTATTGCATGTGTCGGGTTGAATAGGAAATTACGTCTATTTCAGTACAGTAGGTACAGTGTACCGTTTTAAGGCCAAAGTTTAACACGATAGCCCTTGCTACGTAAGTCATGTTCTTGAGAATAATTATTATTGTATAAGAATTTACAAAGGTTCCAGATCGACTCAAAAATTAACTGCTACAATGGTTAATTTAAATTCAGTTGTAGATAGTTGTACATTTATCATTTTAGTTATGATTTTTATATTACTTTCCTTAAATAAAAATATATTCGTGTATTTTTTTTATGTAGAAAACAATTTACGTGATGATTGTGGGTTCAAATTCTATTTTATGCACGAGTATAGAGTAGAGTATATAGGTAGGAGTATATAGATAGGTAGAGTATAGAGTAGAGTATATAGGTAGGAGTATATAGATAGGTAGAGTATAGAGTAGAGTAGTAGGTATAAGGTGTGACAGCAATAAAATATAATTTATGTTTTATTTCCAGTTTTGTCAGCTGTACATTCAGCCGTTCATGAGTTTTTCATAGACGTGATAAATTTACTATTAAACATAAAGTAGATACCTACATTTATTTTTTTTATTATATAAATCAGATTAAATTAAATTTAGAACATATATGGTCTTAAACACTCTTAACTAATCTAAGTTCTATAATAATATAATTCATTGAATTAAAATTCTAGGAATAGGTCTCTTAAAAATGCTCTTATTTCATATTATTAAAAATGTAGGCGTAGACATTTTATTAACAGAAAAATATATATATAATTAAAATTATATAACGATAATCCTAAAGAAATTGGCCCAAAAAATGTATAATAATCTGAAAAATCTTCAAATATGACAGACGAGTGGGTAGCGGATAGATCCAATATGGTTCGCATCAGTGATACCGCAATTTGCCCACTGAGTGCTCTTTGATAGGATGAAATGGAAAAATTAGGCGGCTAGCTATTTTCGCTATGTAATTTTATCTAATGAATAAATAAATTAAAATCTCTGACACATTCATCAGCATTTTTTTTTTTTTTTTAATATCAACCGAAAATTTAAGCTTTACACGGTTATCAGTTAAACTAATAAGGTTAAAGATCGAAAATGTATGTTATTCTCGAAAAGCTCGTCTGTTCTTTATAGCTGCACGCTGTATCCCCGACATAGCATTGTAAGCAGAGAGAATCTGGGAATCTAGTATTAAGACACTTCGTCCTCATTAAGGAGATGAAAATATTAAATATTTCATTTCCTCGAGATCGAACCCACGACCTGACGCGTTTACAGTCACACGAATGAATTACACAAATGAAGTTTTTCAATATCTTAGAACAGAACTCTATGATAAAACTTATAAGTTACGTATATAGTATGTATACGTATATGTATAGTTTTTTTTTTATACTTACGGATTTGATAAAAAAACTTTTAAAACTTTATCATAACTATAAATTTCAACATTGATTATGTAAGTTTAAGGTAACCTATTTAACTATAATCGAAGATTCAGTCGGTATCAAAGGGAAGTTATAGTTAACAAAAGGTGAAAATTTCCGTGCCCACGGGAAATGCGGCACGCCTTTATGGGTTTATCCATCGTTTGACTCACCTTTGTTCAAATATAGCTATTTTAACTTTAAGTACTGCGTTTTATAGCTGATTTATGTTTACGTATCATTTGAAAACTATTTTGAAGACTTCTTTTATTTAATTTTTTTGGTCATAAAGTAAAAACATTCTTCAAAGGTCAATTGAATTGAAATTATTTATTAATTTATTTAAATAGATATATATAAAAATATAAGTAAAATATCATAATAAAATAGACTCTTAGGTAACCCATAGAAAACTTATTTCATGGAAAAAAAATACACAAGGGTGTGACTGTAACGCGACGGTTGTGCGGTCGAACCCCACTCAAGGAAATTAAATATTTATTTGAATTAATATTTCCATTTCTTCGTTCTAGAGTCAAGACAAAGTGCAGCGTTGAGATCCGCCACTCAACACGCAATGCATCCAAAATTCGGCGGAAAGTGGGAAATGGAATATTTTAACATTAGGTTCCCTCTGCGGGATACAGTGTGAAGCTGATGAAAAAAATGTGTAACATTTTGGGCCTTTCGTGGCCTCAGGGTTTTTTTTTAATAAAAAAAATTGTTATAAATTTTAATTTCTTCGCTCTAGTGTCGCAGTGTTGATTTCCGACGCTTAACACGCAATGCGTCAAGAATTCATTGGAAAATGGGGAAGTAGGTTCTCTCCACTTACCCCGCTGTGTGCGGGATACAGTGTAAGGCTAAAATAACTATATTTTTCATATAAGTTTAATACATATAAAACAAAAATATTTCCATGTACTGTCCACGATGTAAAATATTATACGTAGTACTGCGACCGAGTATAAATTACAGTCCGGCAAAAGCACACTCGAAATTTCCTCCTAACCAATTTTACACGGTAATGAGAAAAGCATAAAAGGCTCGCTCGCGTTGCCAAGTGGCTGAAGCTTTCGTCATACGCGGGGGTTCAAAATGTGACTTGTATGGAGAGAGAGATCATTGGCCGCGAAATGGGTTAGCATTTATTTTTCTATAATGTTACTTTATTTTGGTACAAATGTGCATTCTATACGACGAATACGGATTCGATTTTCGCATAGGAAACAAAACTTCAGTTCAAGTCTGGTGACTAAATACTTACAAAAAAAATTGTCATTAAAAACTCTTCATCAAAAGAAGTGAAAAGGAAACATTAAGAATTTCCAAATATAACAAATAAAAATACAAGACATAAGTGACACAGACTGCCCAAGATCGATAAAAGTAGAAGAGATTGGAAGAAGCCTACGTCCAAATTTCGACCTACAAAAGGCTGTTATAATACAGTTTACAGGCAAACCTATATATCCAACTCAAGATCGTAGTATTTTTTCTTACTTCACTACTCAACTGACAGGTTTTTGATAGAAAAAAATATACTATAGTATTTACGCTCAATCACGCTGAGTTCTCTAATGTGGTTACTTACTTTACTCAATATGGTAAAGTATTCATTGAGAAATTTGCTTAGTCTAGAAGTAGCGAGCAAGCTAGCGTTTTAAATTTTACCACGTTAGCTTTGACTACTTTTGTACTTTTAATATTGGATTGAATATTGTTGTTATATTGTAATTTAATTAAAACGAACATTATAGTAAGTGAGAAGAGAGCAGAGTACTGTCAAGTAACCTCGTTTCACCTTCCAATTATAATTACTTATTTTATGAATTCTATCCTATTCGAATTGAACCCAAAGCCATGGCCTTTTAAATAAAACACTGAATTAAAAATATTGGTATGTATTACTATAATTTGTGACAAAGTATAACATACTATAACGAACATAACATTTAAATACTACAATCCGGTCTGGATTACCTATGTTGTAATATTTATCAAACGTATGAGAAACCCGACAAATGTGACTAAACCTATTCGGCATAAATGAACGCTTTACGTAAACACTACACCTGCACCTGCTTCATATGTAGGTACATATAGTATATGTAAGTACATCTAGGTAATACATTATTTTACTGTTTATGCTAATCTTTTATTGTATATCTTTCAGTTTCTCTATCCCGTACAGAAGTGTAAGAAATAGAAGAAGCTTAATATCAAGACAGTTACCATTCGTCGTAGTGGAGTGGAGGACGAGCTCATTACTAACGCAATCACACATCGGAAGCTGTCCAACTGATTTTTTAAGCTTCACGCTGCACATAGAGGGGTAGGCAGAGGAAATGTTAAGACAAGAGGAAGTGTTAAAAGTGTTAAGACACTTCGTTTCCATTAAGACATGTCCATTCCCCACATTCCGCCGAATTCTATCATTGCATGCCCGAATTAGGCGTATGCCATTAAATAGCAAACTCAGCGCCGCGCCATTTCCCCGAGAGGGAATCAAACCCACAACCGTCGCGTATACTGCAAATAAATGATAATTATCATCGCTAACACTCACGAATACGTTCTTAACAATTCATTATCTACTGAGCTATATAATACGTATATATATATATATATATATATATATATAAAAAGACAATCATCTTCAACAAGTGGTAGACGGTTAGGATAATTTACAGTTATAAATCATTTGAAATGGTCAAACAACATAGAGCCAGAGTCGCGGAGCACTCTGTGAAGGTCGGCTGCATTAGCGAATCAGTGTACCGAGATCCAATGATGTAACCTGCACTGTGGACATTGATGTCATAGTTTATATGATATATTGTTAATTTTACGCTATAAGAACAACATAACTAAAAAAAGTATAAATTACTAAGTCCATTTGTTGTATGATAAATAAAATGCCGATGTTTTTGTACTGAAACCGAAAAATCATTATATTCAAAATATTTTATACAAATAGTCTTGTCCAAATGCATTCGTGTTAAGAAGACTGATAGAGGGCTCATTGGCTGAACCAAGAATCGGCGTAATAGAGGCCGTTGTAAATGATTTGCATTGCATTTGCATTCACATTTTAATTATGCATCTCTAAGAAATAATACAAAATATCAGCTCTCGGGAAAGACATTACAGTAAAAATGTGGTCATAATATAAAATATTATTATTAATTTACAGTTCTATACTAATATTATAAAGTTGAAGAGTGTGTTTGGCTGGACATGCTTATCTCAGGAACTGTTGATTTTGGATAATCTATTTATCGAGAGAGGCTATAGACTAAATTTGAGACCTCGGGTAGGTACTTAGTTTAAGTCATATGTGATGTACAGCTCGCTCTTCCTTCTTTCCTAAGCGTGGATTAACACTTAAAAAATGTTAAAAAAAAAGCTCTTAGTTATTTTCTACATATGAGCGAAACCGCAAAGAAAATTCATGATAGAAAAACAAAATCGTAGCAAAAATGAAAACTGTTGAAAAGCAGTTAGTTAACTTTCTATCTTCCTCAAAAAGCACGTACCGACTACTTTAAAAAAAGTAAGACTACTTTAAACAGTCTTTAAAATTTAAAATCTTATCTCTAAATGGATAAAGTTACGGGCAACTCAGCTCCTGAAATTAAATTGCCTTATCGGGATTCCTTACCGAATAAAGATATACAAGGAATTTTAAATA
>DWLH01001905.1:0-11758 GCA_018249795.1 Heliconius telesiphe telesiphe | reverse complement strand
AACACAACGCCGTGCATTGCCTCGTCACCAGAGCTAAGAAATGAAAATATAAATTTAAATAAATACTTCTTTTCCCTGCGCCATTATAATATTCATTAATTATTTGATATATACATGTATATATATAGATAAGACATTATTGTTGATCGTTTAATTTCCTACAAGAATATATATTTTTTTTTAGAAAATCAAAGACAATTTTTTCATGGAACTAAATAACTTTATTCTGTAATATATTGCCCATTTTGATCAATGACCTTTTGCCATCTTTCGGGCAGCATCATAATCCCACGTTTATAAATTTCTGGTTTTTATTAGCTAAAAACTGATCTAGGTACGTATTGACATCATTATCATTATTGAATTTTTTACCATTCAAGGAGTTTGGTAAAGATCGAAACAGATGGTGCAACATCAGGACTATATGGTGGGTGACGTAAAACATCGAATGAGGCGTATGCGGCGGTTTCCCTTTGATAGGTTTATGTGTGCGTGCGTCGTTCTTGACAATTGGTGTTTTATATTACAATAATAATTATTACTTATTTTGTTTGAAAAAAACACTTTTTAATTTTTAGAATAAGAAAAAGATATTGGCTTTTATAGAGTAGTTAAAACTATGGTTTCGTTTACAGTGGTGCTGACACTTCCATCCTGTATATAAGAAATAAATTATTTTCCTCGGACCCACAACTGAAAATAACAAGCGCTTAATAAAGCGCCTGTTAATAAACTAAAATAATGTAAGGATTCATTTTCCGTACACCTGACGGCAATGTATTAACTAGTTTCAAAACTAACAAAGCGGTCAGCGAGAACCCTCATTAGATAAGCTATGCCTGTAATTACCAAGCTGCCCATATCTGCAAATTCATTTTACATGTTAATTTTTTAAATTAATTATTAAGTTGAGGCTGTCATGTGTATGACTGGAAACATGAAGGTTGTGAGTTCGATATACTCTCACACACTCGAAGGAATGAAATATTTTATATTTTTGTTTACTCAATCTGGTAACAAGGTAAAGCGCGACGTTGAGTTCAGCCACTCAACACGCAATACCTCGAGAATTGGATGAAAAATTGGGAACGGCGTGTCTTGACACTAGGTTACCTCTTCTTACCTGCTGTACCCAAAAGAGTGGTTGGAGTCACACATAAATAAATTCTTTTCTAAACATTTCGAATTAGTTGATAGAATCTGCACTGTCAGTCAATATTTCACCTTTACACACTACTTGTTAACGCACGTTCCTTAATTATGCCGTTTAGGAATTGTAAATCAAATTTGTGAAAAACTTACAAATCTGTGTATTTTCTTACTTTCTCTCACATGCGTGGGTATATTTTAGTGTTAAAGTAACATAATATTAATAATTTTATAATTCGTTAACCTAAAGGTATATTATAAGATTATGTGATCGCACCAATGATTTAAAGATAAAACTAATATTTTCATATGATTAATATTAATTGTGTAGATAAACAATAATGTTAATTAATATATTTAAAAATAATAATAATAAAGGTAATATGATTAAAAGGTAATAAGATAAATATACGCAAAAAAATTACACCCGATAGAAAATTTAATAGCATTTGCACAATGTTCGACACTTGCCTTTTGGTAGCAATCCTCTTACTTCCTGTCCTGTCGACGTCAGTAACATTCAATATTTGTCGAGAATAGAACATATTTTAAAATCTGTTTTGCATTACATTTGAATCTTTATCATTAAGAAAATGAAATTTATAAATAATAAAGATACTATTATATTAAAAAAATTTAGAAAGTTGTGAGATAAAGCTATCATCAATCATAAATCAAATCAATAAATATTTAATTTTACGTCCTTACATATGAAATTGGCGTTTGGTATGAGAGGAACAAAAAGTTAATAAGATCTTTGAAGGCGGCTTGGACTGCCCCATCGGAGTTGATTTTTTTTCCTTGCAAGAAGTTATTCAAATTTCAAAAAAAAATCGTAATCTGTTGAAACAAAGTCCGGGGAGTACGGTTGATGTCTTAGACATTCCAATTGAAGTTCTTCTAATTTGGTAGCCGTATGTTGTGCCGTTGTCGTATAGCAGCAGTGGCGTAGAGCGTTTGACCAGCCTCGCTTGTTTAGCAGATAGCTTTTCTATCATAGCTATTGCTATTGCAATAGCTGAAACTAGACATCTGCCGTAGTCGTCTGGTCAGATTTGAGAAAACTGTAAAGAACTACACCACCACTAGTCCACCAAACGCTTACAAGTAACTTTTTTGGGTAAATTTTCGCAGCGATGCGAGCAGGATTTGGCTGGCTTGCCAGAATCCCGCATGCTGTTAGCATGTTGTTATCATCTCTGTAGGGAGATTTTTACAAAATTCCGCTACCCAAAGATAATGACTAAGAATTATCGTCTGGCAAGAGAGAATGCTATTTATTAAATATTAGAAATATTTTTAAATTGTTATTCCACACTTAGGAAAGAAAAATACTTATTTGATAACTACTAAATGTTAACAACATAAATAAGTAACAAGCGTATAAAAATTTCGACGTAGCTTGATGAGAACGTATGGCTTAGTGTTCAGAGTGTCTGGTCGGTTTCCAGGAGGCGCGGGGTCGAGTCCCGCTACGTTCAATTTTTTATACGTTTTTTAAATAAGTATTTTTCTTTCGTAAGTGTGGAATAACACTTTAAAAATGTTTCAAATATTGTAAAGAATCCACTTTTCATCACAGGAATGATTCAATTAAAAAGTCTTCATTATTGTGCTGGTTAAGTAATGTAACTGACTGACTGCTAGGCACTCGATGCCCGTTTGCCAATTTGCTTCACTCAATTTGTGAGGTATCCACCTTTCAAGCTTTTTAATATTCCCAATTTGCTTCAAGTGGATTAAAAAGCCTTATCACTAACACTGCAGCCTGCAACTAACTCGGACATGGTTTGCGATGGACCTGTCTTCATAACTTCTTCTGCTTCAATTCTTCATTATCAACTTGGGTCTCCGTCCGTTCACAGGACATATTCTGCAGGTCGAAAAGAGACTGAAACTTTTGGGCCAAAACGTAAAGAATTGAGAATTGAGAAGCAAATAATAAATTAATTGACAATCTAGAAGTGGAGAAAAATTAAAAAAATAGTTTTAGAACCTTAATCGATAAAAATCAATCATATTTTAAATGAGAGATGTGACAGCTGATTGACAATGACACCTTGTCTAATGTTTTTTTGCAACTTTTGCTTCTCTCATTACGTTTGTGTCGATGCGTTTTGAGTGTTTTCCCGTTTGTTTGATATTCTCAACGACTACTGCTTTATTTTTCTCGGATTTTGACTCTGCCTACTTTGTACGACCCTCGCTTCCCCACTTCAAAACATATTTCTGTTACATTTTAGTTGACAGCTCTAGTAGAGGAAGGGAAGCTATTGCTATGAAATACTGCAATTGTATTGTAGGAAGACGAATGGTAGGCTGCTGTGCTCATGTTATGAGTTTTATATGGTACCTTAGTTGGGCTAGGTACCAAAATAATTTAGTTCCACCTGCACACTTCTTAGATGACATTTTAATAATAATAGAAGAAGAGGCCAGTCGTGGCGCAGTGGCACAGGGTGTGACTGTAAAACCGTCTGGTTGAGGGTTCGATCCCCACTCGAGGAGATGAAATATTTACTTAAATTTATATTTCCATTTCTTCGCTCTGGTGTCAAGGCAAAGCGCGGCGTTGAATTCTGCCACTCAACACGCAATGCCTCCAAAAATTCGGCAGAAGGTGGGGAACGGAGTGTCTTAACACTAGGTTCCCTCTGTCTACCCTGCTGTGTGCGGGATACAGTGTGAAGTTAATTTATTTTTTTTTTTAATTTTAATTTATAGAAGAAGAATAAAATATTCATTAAAATGTATTTTATTTATAAATAATAAACATTAATGCTTAAACAACTCAGTATTCACATATTTTATAGAAGTTGATGTTCAAGAAATTGTGCTGCGAACTTAATCTCACTTTTATCATATCTCTAATAACTCAGCTCTCAGATTGCCAAAATTAATATAGTTTTCAGGGAAGTAATAATGTACTTAAATCTATTAAATCATACCATTTTCATCTCTTGACATTCTGGGCCCAAAAATGTATAGAATAGTTCCAGTCTCCTTTCCGTTGAAACCAAAAAAGTTTTAGTTAGTTAAAATAATAATATTCAGCTGTTACAGTGTGTGTTTGTGTAATTCTAAATATAATATTATTAACAGTAAATGTATGATATATATCTCAAAAACAATTGATGAAGATTATGTTTTGTTTTTAAGCATTATAAGGGACATAGGACTCGTCGGACGGATATCTATTGTTCTCAATTTTGTGATGTAGCCTGCAGTTCTTCCCACCCAGACCAGTCAAAACTGCCTCTTTTTCAACCGATTGCCTCCAGGTAGTATAAAGTCTTCTCTTCACACCTAAGACTTTGCTTGAAAATGTGATTATCAAGTATTTGCACTACATGTCCAAATACGAGGTATACAATTATTATAGTTAAATTTAAATAAAAGGGCATTTAAAATTTTGAAAAAAAGAAGAGTGAAGAGGAATTTCAAGTAAATTAAAGAAAATTTAACAGCACGGAATAGAGGAGATAGTAAATGAGAGTAAAAGATATGAGAGTATTCCTGCGAAGGCGGATAGGGAGCCACTTGAACTTATCACGAAATTCAGAATTATGTTCATATTTATGTATACCAAATATGAACCTAATGCAAAGGTTTTGAAGTCACTCAAATTTATTTATACAATAGTATCGCATTTCATCAATTATCTATATTTATTTGTCGTTGGATAAGAAGTATTAGAGCACTAGAGTGAGAGTGTTCAAAAGTGTTCAACTTAACCTTCGATTCGTGAACTTTGTATCAATTTAGTTAGAGTATTGGTCCTTATATAATTAGTCAAGTTTAAGAACAAATCAATGGAGAGAAATTAAGAAAAACGTGTAAATAATAAATCAACATAATACATAACTTACAATAATATAACTCTAGGAAAAAACATGTCAAACATGATTATGATAAATATTGCTGTTGGACATTTAATCATATTTTATAAATACGGGACATATTTTTTATAAGCGGCCTCTTACGCCCTACGTTGGTACTTGTGTTACAAATAACATTTCCGTAGTAAAAGGTTAAGATACATTTTAATTGCATTTAAAATATATTCATGTATATGTACGACATTTCCAATTAATTCGATTCCTTTGAAACTGAACGTAGGTAACACTGATCCATCGGATAGATCATGCACAATGTCACTCACGCTTGCTAGTATCCATTGTCATAGAATGAATACGTAACAGCTTTTAGTGTAATTACAATTGATATATAGGTCGACGTAACTGTTAAACCAGTACAATTCATTTATATATATATGAATTTCTTCATTTTTACATTTGCTAAATGAATAGTCTTGTAATTTTAAACGTTAAAAAATATTTGTGTCAGGAGGTATAATTATGTATACGAATGAAAAGTTAACTCCCTTTTAAAAATGTGTATGAATATCTCGTTGTTTTGTATACAAAGTAACTAACTGCCACATAAACGGAATTGCACAAATTCAGTTTCTAAATGCGACCTCGACATTTCACTTTATGAAAGAAGTAACCGACATATATGTTATATTATAATTATAATTTAACTCTTTGAAGCCCTTTTGAGTGAATTCTTATATTTACCATTGTAACAACAATATATTTATTTACAATTTGTAAAAATCTCCCTACAGAGATGCTAACACCATAAATAAGTTGTAACAAGCTTATAAGAATTTCGACGTAGCTCCATGAGAACATATGGCTTAGTTGGTCAGAGCGCTTGGACGGTTTCCAAAGAGGCGCGGGTTCAAATCTCTCCAAGTTAATTTTTTTTAAACGTTTACTTAAATAAGTATTTTACTTACCTAAGTGTGGAATAACACTTTAAAAATGTTTTAAAAATATGTTTATTATCTTTAATTTTAATCATAAATAAAAGTAAGTATTAAACTATTATAGCATATTCTTTTAATATATTGTCATAATATATTTTTCTAAAAAGCAAACTAAACAGTGACCAAGCTCTAATTGAAAAGTACATTGTGAGTTTGCCCCTAAGCAAGGTTCCTTAACATATCAGTCAAACTAAACCTTCTTCTAGTCTTTCATGTAATAAATGAGTCAGATTACGTACACGTAGTCATCTGCTCTATTGTGAAACCTTAATAAAAATATTGTATATAAAAATATTGATTTTATAATAAAACCATCTTTAGATCATTAAAACATTGAAAAATATGTCTATATATTGAATATGTTTGAAAAACAAAAATATAACAAATATATAACGAATAGGATATGAATCCATAATTTTTTTTTTTGTCTGTCTTACACTATTGAAATAATTTCAATAAAAAAATATTCTTTCCATATATATTGAAGAACCACAAATAAAATAAAAATAGTACGTAAATTCATCGAATTTTTACACAATAAATTCAACTAATTTCCTTTTGGCTTTTACTGTTGAGTAGAAGACCTTTTCGGCCTTTCCGTATGTCAAAAGTCAAAAACGAAATCTTTACAGGATCGATTTGTTGTCAGTATGTCATAACCATTTATCTCGAGTTAGCTGAAATTAATATCAAATATTCACATCTACGGTCCTTTAAAGCACAGAAAAAATTAGGCTAGAAGCTGAAACAACGCAATTAAAAGATACAAGCATAATGAATCGTTTTTCCCCATTTAACATAAAGTTCGCCGCGAAGAAACCTATTGAACAATATCATACAATACGTATAAAGGAAATAATCAGAAATGTGAAAATTTATAGCTATTTAATAGAATCTAATTCGTTGACCAACAATTCAGAAAATATTTCAAAACCTTCGGTGGGTGAGTTCAACTCACGCTTGGCTGATGTTATATTTTAAGCTAAATTAGTAACGTTTTACCTGAAATTAAAACGTATATTAAACATACTTACCTTAACCGAAGCCTATATAATGAGAGTAGCGTTCATTTTCCTTTTTGTCGCTTGTTGCGTACTTCCTTCTCCCAGGCGCCACTGGACTTATTTTACAGCTGTTGCAGTTGCAGCTGTTGCAGCGACACTTGCGCCACCATAGGCAGAGAGTTTCCAAACTTAATTTATTTCTTCATTAAGTCTGATTATCACCAGCCAGAACTATAAACTTAGGCTGTTTGTATCCATAAGATAATGTGACGCTAGTAGCCAACAGACTTGCTTCCGCAATTTCAATGTTTCAGTTCTTCTTTAGAATGAACCAGTTAGGGCGACAGCCAAAGAAGCAATATGCTGCAAAAAATTATACTTGATATTAAAATAAGTTCCAATTAGATTTATTATTGTACTAGCGGACCACTCGCGGCTTCGCCCGCATACCACCTAAAATACTTTTATTATCCTGCATTTACCAACAGATTGATACATTCAATCATGAACACTATGTGGCTGTATGATAGATAGGACATCATTGGCGACAAGGGTGCAAGGTCGTAAACAGAGATTTGAATTATATTCATTTTAATTTTTTTCGAAAAGTTTACATAAAATTTCCTCGATGATGAAATAACTTGGGCTCGTAAGTTTCAATGTACATGTGAAATAAAAATCGAAGAAATATCACCTTACAATTTTCATTTATTTTTTGTCATAAACTTGACAGACTGGTATACAATTCTTGTGTTTGTCTAAGTCTTAAATTATTAAGCAGAAATCGTCGAGGTATACTTTAATACGGCAATCCCGTTATCTGACTTTTTATCCAGTTATAATAAAAGGTATAATAGTACAGAACTGAAATCAAAGGGGTGACAGTTCACCACAAATAACGTCGTTATATTCGCGTACTACAACACAACGTGAACAAAACTAAAACAAATAAGTAATTTCAAAACCATAAGCTTAAATTTTTGCTATCTGTTGGTTTTTTTTTATTGGCATTGCAGTTACAGAATTATTTTAGAGATAAAACTGTGAAAAGAGTGTTGACTGGTTTGCTTTAGTCCACCTTCATCAATTTGTTAACCATCTGAGCTATTTCTCCTTCGCAGGTTACAACAGAGTAGGCAGTGCTATGTAAAAATCCATCGGGACTCTAGGCACTTGAATATGCGGCCAGTTGGAAAGTAATAATAAGACATTATTAGATAGTGTAGTTGTTTGCAGGTCATTTGGAATCCCTTAAGGTCAGAGGCTTCCGGCACGGACTCCAAGTTAAGAATAAAAGTACAGTAAAGATTGAAGTGAATTTTAAAAAGCATGCTGTATTTTGGCGATTATTATGGGAATATTGGGTGTTGTCCCAATTCTCTATTAGTTATAATTGTGTAAACTGCCAAAGTGCCATTTTTGGTACTTATTAAGAATTAAGGAGATTTTTACAAATTTCCGCTACCCAAAGAAAGATTTAAAACATTTTTAAAGTATTGTGCCACAGTTAGGAAAGAAAAATACTTGTCATATATATCAATAAAATACATATCATTAACATCTAAAAAATTCTAAGTAGCGGCGTCCAAGCTGGCGTCTAAGCGCTCTGACCAACTAAACCATACGTTCTTACGTAGATCTCTACGTCAAAATTATTTTACGTTTGTTACAGCTATACTAACAACATAAGTATACATACAAAAATAATTGACAATTTAAATTACAAGACGATTACATAATAACAAAAAATCATATCCTTCATGCTATTAAACAATAACAAGAAATAGGCACTGTCAAAAGATACAGGAATATTACTATGCTATAAAATTATGTACACTGCTACGTTACGCACAAGCATACGTTGTATTAACTACCGGAAAACTTTGTATTACGCCTATTAGATTGTAATTTTTTTTATCAAAGTTTTTATAGTAAAATTATAGATAACAACAGTATCGAAGTATCACTTTGTTTAATCAAAAACCAATTTATATTAACATCACTAGCCTATAACGTAGCCTAACGCTCGAAACGAAAATGGTTATCGCTATAATACTTCTTCCTTAGTTCAAATTAGCGTCAGATGTTTACTTGTTTTAATTTTTTTAATTTATATTTCCCAACCAACCACCCGACAACAATGATGACCAGAGGAAGTTGTATAATACCAGAATCCAAGGAGTTCCCTCTCTCCTTCATAACATTCTTATCACTCTTGTTGCATAATTGAAATACGTATAGCAACCAGAAAAATAGGTGTATTCTAATTAATTCTCCAAAACACCAACTCTAACAACTGAATCGTCAGAACTGAATTATATTATTGTAATTATTAAAATTACATGCGGTTACTACGTCATCGAAAACATAAAAATAATTATTTTATTAAATGATGAACCAAATATTTATAATAATAAATTCCCAAAACATAACACTAATTATACTAACAATAATTGGTTAAAATTATTAAGTACAAAAATTGTGATTTAGGAACAAAAAAATCTAAAATACAATAAATATAAAATAACGAACGGCAACGCCTTTAATACCATACCATGTATAAAGTCCAAGTAATGAAGTAATCCAAATGAAGAATTGTAAGTATATATATAGATATATACTTACAATTCTTCATTAAATTTTATTTGGATCTAAAAACACTCACTTAATGTATGCACACAAATAACGAAAGAGGCAACCTACAGCACGAAGTGATCCTGAATGATATCGCCTTTGGCGGGAATTGAAACACCAGTGAAGAAATAAATTGAGTTTGGAGACTCACTGCTCTGGTGACGGTAGTGTTGCACCTGCAACAGCGCTGTAAAGTAAGTGGCGCCTCGGAGGAGGAAGTACGCAACTAGCGACAAAAAGAGAAATGAAAGCTTCTCTCATTATGCAGAGTGTTTTTGTCATCACCACTTTAAATGAAACCACAGTTTTAACTACTCGATAAAAACTAAATACAATTAAAACAAAAGAAATTTTTCAAAAAATGAAAAAGAGATTTAAAAAAAAATAAAATTAATAAAATAATTAATAAAGTTGTTAATTTCGTTATAAAGTAAAATGTGATTTGTCAAGAATGACGCACACAGACAAAAATGTATCAAAGCGATAACAGAGCACACGCCTTATTAACGAGTCGTAGGCAATCGCAGCGATGTTGAATTGCGTAAAATAGAACGAGAGATATATATCCCTTTCTCATTCTAGTATGTTTTTTAGAATTAAAAGTGGCACATCGGCAACGTTTAGTAGTATTAATATCTATTCCTAACTGCGTCAGACGAAATACCCGATATTTACAGGAAATTAAAAAAAAATTCTACGTCTAAACTGTTAAAGTATCTTGATTAATTGCTTTAGGTATGGCTTTGAAATATTTTACCATATATGCTGCTCCTGTAAAAGGAGCACAGACTCTTCCACCTGTATAGGCTTTGATTAACCCTACAGTACTGTTTAATAATTTCCTTTTGAGCCAAGTCAATGTGTTATAACTCAGAAAAAAATCAAATAGGCAAAATATTTTTTTTTGATGAATGTTTCATACAAATGTCTATGAAACTTAACTACATATGAATGTTGCGGTACATACGTATTTATGTACATAGGAAACAAAACTAATATATGATTATACACTTAGTGTGTTTCGCATACTATCTTTATGGATTCGAAGTTATGATAGTAATAATATAAGTTTTGTCTAGAGGATCCTTTTTATTACCCTGTAAGGACTTTGCCGCCGATATTAGAAATGAATGTTACGATAACGGCTATAATAGTAAGTTTGTTTTTTTTTTATACAAAAATACAAGTTTATAATTTATATTAATAGTATGAAAAAAAAAATATTAACAAATATTATATATACCTAACATTAAATATAATTTATTTTAATTACCTGATGGCTGTTTAAATGGCACTGTGTCTCAGCTTAATTGATTCTTCAAAAAAAGTATACTTATAGAAAAAAAATTGTAGTTCATATCCCATAATTGTCGACGTATTTTCCAAAAACAAAGCTTTTAACCAATTGTTATAATTTGGAACACTATTATATTTATATGAATTAACACTATACAAAGAAAAATTACAAAGGAAAAAGATAAGATATTTTACCTTGTACAGAAAAGATTGCTTTTATTTTTCGTAACGTCAAACTTACAATTTCCTAGGGGATACATATAGGCTAAAACTGTCGATTACTGGCAAAACTAACTTAATTTTACATTCAAAGAATACCTCAGATATAACTCATCCGAAGAATCAAAAATCAATATGTTATTCCTATATTTAAAAAAAAACATGAAAGTGAAAAATAATGAAAAAATGTAAAAATACGGCAAGAGTTTGACTAATTGACCAGTTTAGGATACAGTTACGATATTTTATACTCAATAGAGAAAGGCGCATTTATAATGCAGATACTTTGACATAACAAAATAAAAGCGCGGCGTTGAGTTCCGCCACTCAACACGTAATGATTTCAGAAATCGGCGGAAAGTGCGTAGCGGAATGTCTTAACATTAGGCTCCCTCTGTCTATCCTGCTATAAGCATATATATAACCTGATTTTCTTTTTATTTTGTATGTATGTAGTATATTATACAATCAACTATATTTTATAACAATGCAGCTATGTCATAACAATAAATTATATTAACTTCCAGTAATAATAATATATCAAATTATACAGATTCATTAACGCAGAACCTAATGGTAATTACGTTATTACTATATACGAGTATATATCAAATGTACAACT
>DWLH01001904.1:0-11761 GCA_018249795.1 Heliconius telesiphe telesiphe | reverse complement strand
TGTATGGCGGCGCGCTGTATGTCGGAGTAGAACAGCGTCGCAGTGGAGTACTCGTAGGCCAGCGCGATGGCGTTGCGCAGCAACGTCCTGATGACCATCCAACAGACCAATAGTCAATCATGTCACTTGTACTAATGTTATGATATAATATGACTTTTATGATTAAATAACTATTCTATCAAAACAAATACTATTTAAACATTTTTTTTTTTTTAAAGTACTAATCCACACTTAGGAAAGATAAATACTTATTTAGAAAACGTATAAAAATTTGAAGGCGGAGGAGGCGCGGGTTCGAGTCCCGCTACGTTCAAATTTTTATACGTTTTCTAAATAAGTAAAACAAATACTAATTTGGAGTTGACATAATATATAGTTAATACTCATTAAACATATTTAAATGTTTAATAAATATTGCAACATTATTTTATACAGAATGATGAAGACATACAGAAAACTGAATAATTAGATATATTGTAAAATATAGTGTATAAACGATGAAAGAAAATTGTTCATTTCCAATACAACATAAACATATGTCAAATTTAAAATATGCATTTTTTTATAATTTCAAATACTGTAACAAATCATTATGTTAAATAAGAAAATTTCGTTACTTATTCTCTATCGGCGGATACGGTGAGTTGAGATCTTTTTGGTCATCGAGGTTGATGCTGTCAATAGCCGTCACCCGCGTGTACATCAGGAAACTCGTGGACGCTGCAACGTACAAAGGTATTTGTTCGATGTGATTAACAAAATGGAATTAGATTTTTATCCATACTGAATTCAGCATGTAATTACATGTGACGCAGTTACCAATAACGTAAACAAGTACTACTAAACGTTGCCGATCTGCCACTTCTCATTCTCTAAAAACATACCATAACGAGAAAATGATGGCTCTCTCTCAATTTTAGGCAATTCATTATTCACCTATTTTCTATAATAAACCTAAGCAATGTTCAACTTCACCGCCAATATCTACGACTCGATATCGTGAGTAAGGCGTGCGTCATTCTTAACAATTGGCATTTTATTTTACAACAAGTTTTAATCGTATAAGGCTTTCATAGACAAGTTGTCAGTCAGTACATACGCGTGCAGGAGCGGCCGTCGGGAGCCAGGTCGCCGTGCGGGCACACGCAGCGTGCGCCGGCCGCGCCCCACAGGCACAGCGCCGCGCAGCCGCCGCCCGCCGCGCACGGGTGCGCCCCGCCCGCGCGCGACGCCGCCGACCAGATCTGTCCACACACACGTGTGAAACAAACTTTTATATTTCAATCGTTTTATTGTAAAAGTCATCTTTTGGTGTAATAAATAATGTTGCTTGATCATTAACGTTTTATTATTATTTTAAGTATAGTTACTGGGAACTTCTCATTTTAAATATAATTACGTAATCTCATTTTAAGCTTCACACTGTATTCTGTACATAGCAAAGTTGAGGCAGAGAAAACATGTCATGTTGCCTAGTGTTTTAACACTCCGCTCACATTTAGACATTTCTATTGTATACTTGCCGCTGATTTTTCGGCATTGCAGTATTAAATTGAGGAATTCAAACAACGTCGCGATTTTACTCGTTACCAGATCGAGAAAATTAAAATACTAAATATTTCATTCCACGAGTGGAAATTAAACCCACAGGCATCGTGTGTCGAGTACACGATGCCTGTGGGTACGGATGATATAATAACGTAATATAAGCAAAATACACTCAAACTTAAATTTAACCATGCAACCCTTAATCTTTCTATCGCCCGTACCAAATCGCGAGAACGAGTGATCAAGAGATATAAAATAAGCATAATAACGTTACCACTAAATCCTTGAGACTATCCCCGAGGTTGTCAGCCAGTATGGTGTAGTCACTCATGTTTGATATGGGCGCGCTCGCCACGCTGCCCTGGTTCAACGCCCTGAGAATAATGTTGTCAAAAACTCTCTAGTTTTTTATTAAGTAGAAGATAAACAATACCACAATAAACATTCTGGGATACTATGATGATAATACCGTATGAGAGTAAGATTTACATAATATTCATCTATATATATAAATAAAATTTAAGTGTCTGTCTGTCGTTTCAAAATAACTATGTTTTTCATGTGCATATAATTACTTAAATACAAGCCAACGATTATAAAATGTTTATTTTTAGGTCTATTTTTCTGTTTGTCCCAGCTAATCTCCAGAACAGATGAACCGATATTTACAATACTCTCGCTGAGAAAAAGCTAAAAGATGATGGAGCATATGTAGCATATAGGCTACTTTTTATCCCGAAATTCCAATCGGAATATAAACAAAACAAAAATAACAATACCCATGACAATTTTTGCTTGCACCATTAAACAAAAACTTTCAATTTTTAAATAAAAATATCTTTCACATAAGAGAAAACATATAATTTTTAAAATATATCAACATTTACAACATTATTTAAGGGTTTATTTACTCCTGTAATTATTTTGTAGACAAACTTTTAAAACATAAACGCCTTTTTTATTTTACTTTAGAAATAAAAAAAATATTTATTGCAAGATGAATGTTTATTTTTTTTTCTAGAACTAATATGTATTTTTGTAAATTTGAACGTTTGGTTGGTCACTCGGTAAGAAAATTATCAAAAAGGAAGAAAAATCCTAAAATTAAATCGGCGCCGCCATCTACAGCTAAGTTCAGGGCGGTCACGATTTGTTTGTAGGAGTTTTAATTAGTTTGTGTCGTTATAGACGATGGGTGGGTGTGTGTGTACTTACGTGTCGAGCCAGTACAGGCGGTGGCGGTGCACAGCGAGCGCGACCACGTGGCGCATCGGCGCGCCCGCGAACACGCGCGCGCGCCCCGCCCCGTCGTAGCGCGCCCGCCACACGCTCGCCGCCGCCGCCTCCGCCCAGTACACGTGTTGCTCCTGGACACAATAAACATATATATATATATATATATATATATATATATATATATATATATATATATATATATATGAAATATACTAGGCACATACGATTTTTTTATTTTTTATTTTATGTAAATTAATAAAATTAATAAATTTTGTACTACTTTGTTAATAGAATAAAATGTACAACAAGTATATGAAAGAAAGAAGAATGATGGATTCATTGTTTATTTGTTGAGACCTTCAGATCTAATGCGATATCGGCGATGGCGCTTCCATTGTAGAGCAGCTCTACGTCGGTGAGATCAAGGCGCGCGCGCTGCAGCCACCCACCGCCCGCCAGGAACAGCCAGCCGGCGCGTGCATCCAGCGCCAGCGCAGTCGTTGCCAGCGGCGCCGTGTCCGCCGCCACGTAGCGCGCCGTGCCGTCCGCGCGCGCCGCCAGCACCAGCCGCCGCGCCGCGTCGCTCCAGTACACCACGCCCGCGCGCGCGTCCACCGCCAGCGCCGCCACCGTGTCCGCGCCGCTGCCCGCGCCCGCCGCCGCCTGCGCCGCCACGCGCGACCGCCCCGCGCCCGAGCGCCGCACGCGCCACACCGCGCCCGCGTCCGGGTCCGCCCAGTACACCCACGCAGCGCCGGCCGCGTCCACCATGTAGTCCACGGCGCCCGCGCTCGCCACGCGCGGCAGCGGCGGCATGGCCTCGTGTCCGCCGTCCAGCGACAGCGCGCGCACCTCCCAGCCGCGCGAGTACACGAGCACGTCGTCCAGGGGCTCGCAGCGCGCGCCGCCGTCGAGCGCGCGGTGGCCGGGCGCGCAGCGACACGCGCCGCCCGGCAGGCACAGGTGCGCGCAGGGCGGGCGGCGCGCGGCGCAGGGCGGCGCGGGGACGGCGCGCGCGCCGTCGTAGCGCGCGAGGGCGAGCACGGCGGCGGTGTCGTTGCAGAGGGCGCGCGCGGCGCGGCAGCGCGGGGGGCGGCAGGCGCGCAGCGTGGCGTCGGCGGCGTCGGCCCACAGCAGCTCGCCGTCGTACACCTCGAGGGCGGTCGGCCGCGCACCCACTCTGAGCTCCACCTGTGAATTGTTACTTGCATTCAACTTTCATGTGCGTTCGTGCGACTGTAAACGCGACAGGTTGTGGGTTCGATTCCCACTCAAGAAAATTAAATTACTAAAGTAGAGATTTAGCCAAAATAAAACAGTTGTATACAGTAACTCTTTTAGTAAATAGCAATTTTGCCAAACAACATACTTGAACTTAATATTTTTTTTTTATTTATTATAATAAAACAAACAAAATGTTAAGCAAAGTTTGTCAGAATGCACTTAAATCAGTTTAGCCATTTCTGAGATTAACGTGAACAACACACAGACATACAAGCAAGCAGATATAAAAATTAAAAATCGTTGTTTTGGATTCTATCACACTAATAAATGTCTCTTGTAATAGTTTTTTTTTGGTACATCTTTCATGTGCAGACACTGATCAGTTACGGTTTTATTAGAAGTATATGTTGATTAAAAATCAAATCAGCTTCACGCTGTATGACGGAAGCATAGATGATAAATTATATTAATATTTTTTTTAATAGAACAATTTACTTTTACAGTATAAGTGTTTCGGATTGTAATTAAATATACTACATATTTTCAAGTCTCAATAATACTTACAACATAGGCTTTTTCAGTCTTTAAGTCGATGTATTGTATCGTGGCGGAACCTTCGTTGACCCAGTAAAGGCGATTGCCTTCCTCGTCGACACGCATGCCTGAAATTATACACAAGTAACTATATTTGTTATTCAGACACTTATAAAATATATTATAGTATAACAATTAATGATTAATATTAAAAAAATATAAACTTGTTTTTTATTGTATATTCAACTTCGACAACTACACTTATCCACATTATCAGGTTGACTTTTATTATTTAATTCAACATGATAAATGAAGCACTACAGATTAACTAACAGGCTATAGGATAGAGTAAGCATTACAGTGTAAAGGAAAGAGACACAATGCAATGTATGTATGTATTACAACAAAACATATATTATGTGTATAGAATAAACGCTGTGTGTTTCACACAGCGTTTATTGAAGAAGCAGTCTCTTAATTTCTCCTTTTAACACAAGTGGTCGAAATAAACCTTTGTTAGACTTTCCTCTTTCACTTCTGCAGTGACGCGCCCTAATATTCTCTGTATGTATGTTCTTAAAGAAAATTAACTTTACATACCTATAATAAAAGTTAATTTTTAATGTACTTATAAAAACATTTAAGTTTTTCAAATAACATTAACTGTTCACCTTAATATTTCTTTGTCACAGACAGACTGTTTAACAAAATTTTACTTGTGATATTTATTTAAAAATATAAGCTTTTCTGTAAGTTAGAACAAAGTAGTATATAATAATATTAAAATGTCCTTTTAAATAACATCATTAAATGTTTGTAAAATAAAAAATACTCTATCAACTTAATATTAGATTATTGAACATAATCATCACGTTATACATTAGTAAAATTACTTCACAACAAACCTCTTTTGAAATTATTAACTTATCTGAAATCTTTAATTGTTTCAGTTTATCTTTTTAAAAATTTCATTTGTTATCGAAGTAGTTGTCTTTTTGAATGTGTAGCACATCTTATCGCGAATTTTGAATTTTCACGGGTTACGTATATTCGATTTTTACCTATTCAAAAAAATGGAATAAAGAACCTGTATCAAATTTTGTGTGTAAAACGAAATAAAGTGCGCGGATGCATTCCGAATATTGACTGTGACATACGGAGAAGCTACTTGGACAAAAGCAACGTTTATCGGTGGTACAAAATGATTTCAGAAGGCCGAGAAGATGTGAACGATGAAGAGCGTGCCGGACGCCCGAGCACTTCAACAACAACGGGAGCAAAATAGATATTCACGAATAAAAAAATAAAAAAATTAAAAACAAAATTCGCTATACTATTTGAACACACCATGTATTTTAAAACTTAATTTTACGAATTTATGCTATTGTGTGCCACAATTTCTTTATGCTTTGGCTCCAGAAAATTATAGGCACAATACATAATAATCACTGCCTTGTGTACTTTTGACCTGTAACGTTAACACCTTTGCCATCAGGCTATAATACATATATATTTAGTTCTACTTGTCTATATCAAGTTTGTTATCTTTTCTAATTTCTGTTTTAACAATCCTCTAATATGGGATTTCTCCCAATTCCTGGTAATTATTTATTTATTATCTCAATTTCTAGTTGAATAATATCATTACAGTCAAACTGTATCTTGATAAGCTCACCTTCAGTTTTTTAAAAATTTTATAGTACATTTCTGATCTTCCTATCTCTAACGAATCACTGAGATTAAGCAACTGTAGTATAAAGTTTGTCCACCTAGGCCTGAAGTAATAGAAGTTATACAGACATGCCTGAAAAGTGTATCTCAGTCATTAGTGTCCCACCCATTTTGGAAATTAAAAGTTATGAGTCCTTTGTGACGTTTAATCGCACAACAGCCGATCATTTGGACCATTTGGACAGAGGAAGGTCCACGTTTAGAACGCTCCATGTTTTATAATACCTTCTCCCTGCCTCCCAGGGTCTAAACCCTGGACCAGCAGATGTTATTTAGATATGACTTCTTTAAACAGTGTATCTCAGTCTTAACCATTTTGGAAATATAAGCTATGAATCCTTAGTGTGGTCTACTCGCATAACGGAAGACCATTTGGACAGAGACAAGTCCACATCTAGGGCGCTCCATATTTTATAAGGCCTCCGGTGCCTGGAGGAACATATACCATTCCGGCATGTAAATGGTGGTCGGCTTTGTATCTCTTGATAGATACACCACCGTCAGAGTGATAACAAGACGATCTGCACGATATATCGTCAAGTTTAAAGTGAATAACTGGGTTCATTTTTCAATTCTCAAATATCTATATATATAAAAGGACATGTACCTGACTGACTGAGGTAAGACGCACGCACAGCTGTAACCGCTGTGCGTAGAAACGTGAATTTTGGACAGATGTTTATTTACATAATCTGGACATCCACTTAGAAGGGATTTTGAAAAATTTTAACCCTAAAGGGATGAAATAGGGGTTGAAAGTTTGTATCGAAAAAAAATTAAATCGGCACCGATTTTAATAAAATTTGAATTTCAGACTCTTAAAAATATTTCATTGAACACGTGTTTCATAGTTTTTTAGAATTCACCCCTAAAGGTGTAAATAAGCGAGCGAAGACGCGCGCGCCCGCTAGTACCATATAAAAATAATTTCGACACATTGAAAAAGTACTATATTTACACTCTGAAATCTTTTAAATCCTTTGTGCTTATTGTTCTGTAAATAATGAAAATTACCATTAGATCTGCATGCTATCTATCACATCTGATTTAGTACCTGCTTTCCTGAGGTAAAGCACATTCAAATAGACTACTTAAACCATATACTCAGCGGTTTTATTAAGAAATAGAGTTACTAATGTTTTAAGGGATTGTGGGTACATTTCTTATGATTTGACTTCCCAATACGTCAGTTATTGGCCGAATGTGACTATTGTCTAATGTAGGTATTGGTGAATATGAATATAGATCCACTTTGCCAACATCTACCTTAACAATAAAATGCAACCTCAGAAACTATTTTCTTTAGAAGGATTGACATAATTTCACTTTGAGTGCTTTATTGAACAACCTGAGATGAGATAAGTTTTCTGAAATCACTTTTATAGAAAACATGTAAAAATTTGTTTACTTTTATAGAAAACGTGTAAAAATTTGAACGTAGCGGGATTTCAACTTGCGCCTCTTGGAAACAGTGCAAGCGCTCTGAACGCTACGCTATACGTTCTCCTCAAGGTACGTCTCGAAATTCTTATATGCTGGTTATAACTTATTTATGTGGTTAACATCTCTTTAGTCGTTTATGTATGTATATATGTATATTATGTATATTTTGTAGATTAATATATTATATATATAAGTATATAGGATTATATTTAGATATAATATTAAATCGGGTTTTTTTTTTTTAAATGTAGTATGTATATATGTATATTATTCATTTTTATTTTATTATTGTATTTTATTTAGTCAAATTGTGCACTATAACGTTATTCCCATTTCATAGTTAAATTTAGTCCTTTATTTACCAAGGGTTGCCTGTAAGAGATTGCTTGAAGCAATAGGGCCGCCTTTGCATACATTTATAAACATATTTTGTTGTCTGTATTTTGTATTTCTTTTGTTTTTCTGTGTGCAATAAAGTATATTCTATTCTATTCTATTCTCTGTAGTGAGATTTTTACAAATTTCCGCTACCCCAAATATAACTACTTAGAATTATTATTTGGCAAGGGAGAATGTTATTTATTAAATATTTTTAACAATGCACCTGCGCCTCTTGGAAACCGTACAAGCGCTCGGACTGGTAAACCATACGTTCTTATCAAGCTACATACATAGCATTCTCTCTTGCCTACGAGAAATGAAATTAACACACAAACACACAAACTGGTGAGTGTTGTTACAAATAAAATTCAAATTATACTTCATTTTAGAAACAAATTATGTATAGAGTAATAACGTTTACAAATTTTTATAGTTAGAATTATGTTAAATAAGTGGTACAACTTACTAAATTTAACTTAGAAAATAAGAGTGTGAATGCAGTGTGTTTCGAAGTAACATAATAAAAGCATTAACTATTTCATAGATTAGTATATGCTTACTACTCACTAGTAGCACGCGACAGATGCGCATCCGCAGTGGAGTTGAGCAGCTCTCTGCGGGCGCTGCCGTCAGCGGCCGCCTGCTCCACGCGCTCCACACCGCTGCCGTCGCCGCCGCGCATCGCCCAGTAAAGGCGCGCGGCGCGCTCGTGCACCGCCAGCGTCTGCAGCGCCGCCGCGCCCGCCAGCAGCGGCACCGCGCACTCCCCGCGCAGCCCGCTCGCCGCCAGCGCGCCGCGCGACACGTAGTACAGCACGCGCGCGCCCGCCGCCAGCGCCAGCGCGCGCGGGCCCGCCACGCCGCTGTCCGCCACCGTCGATACCTCGCCCGTGTGTACGTCCGCACGCTTGATCTCGTTGCTCTGCGGACAAACGGGCACGTCACACACGCGTCACGTCACGTCACGGGACACGGCAGGACGGGGAGCACTCACGTCCGCATCGGCCCAGAAGATGGCGTGCTCGTCGGGTAGGCACTGCAGCGCAAGCGGCGTGGCGAGGTGCGCGCCGGACAGCGCGGGCAGCGTGTGCAGGTGCGGCTGCGCCGGCGACAACCCGCGGATGCCGCCCGCCACACTCACCACGATGGCTTGCTCGTACACTGTGCACGTGAATATACAAATAAATAATAATAATAAATAAACACGAATATACAAACAAATAAGTTCTAGTGTCGAAGCAGCGCGGCGTTCCGCGCGAGTGACGGAACTCGTCACTCTATACGCAATGCCTCCAGAATTCGGCGGAAAATGGGGAACGGAGTGTGCTAATACTAAGTTCCGTCTGCCTACCCTGCAGCGTGCGGGATACAGCGTAAAGTTGAAAAAAAAAAACTTTTAAATAAAAATTAAAAATTGTGTAACATTTACCCTCGCAGGTGCGCTTGTCATCTGCGAGACGCATGAGATGCGGGCACGCGCATACGCGCCGCCCGGGCGCGTCGATAAGGCACAGATGCGAGCAGCCTCCGCCCGCACCGGCGCATGGATTGTCAGCGGGCGGCTGCAGGCTGGGGTGCACCACCTTGACGTCGAAAGGCTGCGAGAGCGTTTTCTGCACGTAGATCACGTCGGAGCCATTCCACTTGTTGGCGCGCAGCACGGCGTCTGCACGCCAGTCCGTCCAGTACACGTGCGACTCAAACAGCGCCACGGCGAAGGGGTGTGCCAGCGCGGCGTGCGCGCGCAGCACCACGCGCCGCCCGCCGCCTTCGTAGTCGGCCGCGTGCACGGCGTCGGCGCGCGCGTCCACCCAGTACACGCGGCGCGCGGCCAGGTCCAGCGCCAGCCCGTTGGGCAGCGCGCCGGCCGCCAGCACGCGCCGCCGCCGCCCCGCCAGCGACGCGCGCTCGATGCGCGGCGCGCGCGCGTCCCAGTCGCTCCAGAACAGCAGGCCGGCGGCGGGGTCGAGCGCGAGAGCGCGCGGCGCCCCCAGCCCGCCGGACACGAGCGCGCGGCGGTGGCGGCCCTCGGCTGTGGCCACTTCGATCTGCGGCACGTCGGCCGCCACCCAGTACAGGTTGCCGGCCACCCAGTCCACCGCCAGCCCTTCCGCGACCGTCAGCCCGCGCTGCACCACCACCTCGATGCCGCTTATCACTGACAACACGAGACCCATGTAGAAAATTAGCCACCCCCATATGTATTCAATTATGATTTTATAATTATTTTAATAAGCATTCTACATATTGAAGTGAAACCTGTTCTGTGTATGTTAAATTACATTGTTCCTTTACTGTTTCAATTGCTTAATAATCAGATCACTCTCTACAGCACGAGGTATAATATTATACTTCGTGCTGTAGCTATTTTATGTGCTATTTTTTTATACCTACAAAACTAAAAAACCTAGTAAGTTTACTTTAAAATATTTTTGTTTTTATTTCATCCTAAATCTAATACAAAATATAGTTTGTGTTATGTTTATATTTTGTAATAGATGTAAGAAGCCATAATAGTGATCTAACATACTAATTTTCTCTCGGATTGTCCCTTATCGTCCGGTTTACCGGCAACAGGTACACCTTTCCACATCCATTTGAGAATGAAGTCGTATAATTGGAAAATATGATTAATAAGGCCGGAAGATACGAAATTAATGCTACCGGTATTATAATTAAGGGTAGATTAGCTGCATTGATGAGACGGCGTAACATAAGAGTAGCACGTTTGCACGTTTAAACGACCACAACACCGTGCTGGAACCGATGTTGTTATACGGCGCCAAAACGTGAATATAACAGAACCTTCTGTCTCTACTATACATACTTCCTAAATATACCACTTTATTCACTTGCTCTAATCCCTTACCTTTTTTTTCGTTCTTTTTCGTTTCTTTCAGACGCCTTTGTTTTACTCGCATTCAAGCTTATTATGTCATTATTTTCATAGTAACTCAGTTTTTAGTTTTCCTCTCTTCAATCATACGACTTTACATTACAAAAATATATTGCTAAGCTAATAATATATAACAAGCTAGCTCACCGTCGCCGAGCAGCGTGCCGCGGTAGATGGCGTCGTCGAGCACGTCGGCCCAGTACACGTGCACGGCGGCGGGCGGCGCGGGTGGGGAGGGCGCGCGCCGCCACGCCAGCGCGATGGTGTTGCGCAGCGACGACACGAGCGCGCGCGAGGCGTGCCGCTCGTCGGCCAGGTCCACGGCGCGCAGCTCGTGGCGCGTGCTGTACACCAGCAGCGGGCGCTCGGGCGCCGTGCTCTTGCACGAGAACGCGTCGCCCGCCAGCCGGTAGCCGGGCAGGCACGTGCAGCGCGCGCGCCCCTTGTGCTCCGCGCACGTCTGGCTGCACACGCCCCACCCGGCGCACGCCTGCGCGCCCGTCCCGCACGAGTACCCGTCGCTCTGCAGGCGCAGGGGCGCGGGGCAGGTGCAGGCGGGCCCGCGCGGCGTCGCGTGACACGTGTGCGAACACGCCGCCACCGCGCACATCGGCTCACCTGAATATTAAACAGGACACTCGTAAATACTTATTTAGAAAACGTATAAAAATTTGAACGTAGCGGGACTCGAACCCGCGCCTCCTGGAAACCGACCAGGCGCTCTGACCACTAAGCCATACGTTCTCGCCAAGCTACGTCGAAATTCTT
>DWLH01001903.1:0-11761 GCA_018249795.1 Heliconius telesiphe telesiphe | reverse complement strand
TGGAAGAGGCAGCGCTCCTTTTATGGAAACAGCATATAGGGTAAAATATTTCAAACCCATACCTAAAGAAATTAATCAAGATGCCTCAACAGTTTGGACGTAGGATTTTTTTTTCATTTCACGATTTTTATCCATACCTGTATTTCATGCGACACGATTACGTATAGATCCCAATAACGTAAACACTTACTACTACAAAAATAATACTAAAGGTTAAACTTTATCGCCAATACCTACGACTCGATTTCGGAGTGAGGCGTATGCGGCGGTGTTCCTTTGATAGGTTTATGTGTGCGTGCGTCGTCCTTACAAATGGCGTTTTATCTTAAAACGATAATTTTATTATTTATTTTGTTTGAAAAAATCACATTTTCATTTTTAAGAAAAAAAATATATTGTATTAGGCTTTTATGGAGTAGCTAAAACTATAAATGAAACCCATTTAAAGTGGTGCTAACACTTACATCCTGTATAAAAATCTTGAAATCAAAATTAAAAGTTCACGTAGCATTGTATGTATTCGTATTTTCCGCTTTAGTTCTCTAGTTTGTATATTTAATGAGCGTAGACAGTCGTTACAGCGACCTACATACGGTTCACTTTAAAAGTGAAAATAATTGAAGTCGTCCTACGTCATTGATGAGAGATGGTTTTGGGTTTGATTCTCATTCAAGTGAATAAAAAATGCAACATTTCCTAGCTCTGGTCTTTACCAGAGCTAGGAAATATTGCATTATTCAAGTCCCGACTCAGTCGACCCAAAGTCATGACTCATGACAGATTCTCATGTTCCATCTGCCTACCCTGCTATGGGCAGGATGCAGCGGGTGGCGCAGCAGGCCAAGTGTGGGATGGTAAGAGCATCGGTTGTACGTTCCATTCCCACTCGGGATGATGAATTATATTATTATTAAGATCTTCTGGTAAGACAAAGTACGATATGGAATTCCGTCCTCAATATGGGATAATACGTCTCGACTACGTACGGAGTGGTTCGTGGGGAGTGAGTTATTTTTACACTAGGTTCAAGTAACTTATTGCTTTAAAAAAAAATCCGCCAAGTGCGTATCGGACTTGGGTACGATTTGTTCCGTATCCATAAAAACTACAAAAAAATCAAGACTGCTTTATGGGTCCCTTAAATATTTATGTGTTTTATTTTTTAGTATTTGTTGACATAGCGGCAATAAAAATACATAAACAGAGAAAATTTCAACGGTCTAAAACGGTTCAAACAGACGAACGGACAGACGGACGGAGAGCAGAGTCTTAGCCAAAGTTCAGATGAACGCGCGAGGACACGCGGCAACTCAATGTTTTTTGTTTGTTTTTGTGGCCCGCGCGCACCGCCATGCACCGAGAGCAACGTCTTGGACTGCGCGTCACCGCGCGGCGACGCGCGTTTTATGATCTACAATCCTGTATCGACCCGTGTTGTTCGAAGCTGATGGACACACGGAGTTACGAAAATGGAGGACGAGATATTTAATTATTTACTAATAGACGAAATTGTACCTTAATGTTACTATTAACGTTTCTTTTGGCAATAAGCAATATCTTATAGTACCATCTGTCAGTTGGAAATCCTTTTCACTATCTCAACGGCCGAATCCTTAGTGAAGCCTTAGTAACAGGATCCCGTTTTACCCTTTGGGCATGGAACCCTAAAAACATTCAATTAATTACACTAGTTTTAGTATACCTAGCATGTATTTCGTTCTAGTTTCAGTTTCAGTCGCGACGTAAGCTTTGCCCCCAAGCGTCACCCGGAACAGGAAGCAGGCGCACGTGTAAAAGCCCAAACTAAACTCATTATGGGAACATTTGTTAGCGGATTTCAATTAAATCTGTTTTACACTCACAATGTGTTTATTTTGTGAATTGTTTATGTTTGTTACATATACTTTATGTGTTGGTACTATTTACCCTGTTCTGGTGGAAATGCGTGGCATTAAGTTCCACGACACAACAGATAATGTTTCTAAAAATTTGGCGTTGCATAGGGAAAAAAATCTCTTAACACTTGGCGAGATACAGTGTGAAGCTATAATTTTTAATCCAAACTAAAATAAAAATTTGAATCCGCGTCCCTTAAGATAACAGGCAACCATGATAGTATCTTATATTAAACAATAAACTTTGCATACAAAATATTAATACAGTTTCAATATTATGTTAAAATATCCATTATTGTCTACGAAACCTACAACTACCTAACAAAACATGCTATAATATTTTTACTAATACATATATCTTGACTTAACTGAGGCCGTCGTAACAAAGTGGAACAGGGTCTGCCTGTAGACGATAATGTGGGTTCGATTCCCATTGAAGGAAACTTTTATTTTCATTTCCTAGCTTTTTTAGCTTCACGATTTTCCTGTATACCAGAGTTGGTCTCTAGAAACCTAGTGTTAAGCATTGCATTGCGCAAGGCATTGCGTGTTGAGTGGCGGAATCAACGCCGAGGTTTCATCGAGGTTCCATCGTGACCAGAGCGAGGAGATGAAAATATTAAATAGTTTATTCCCTCCAGTAGAAATTGAACCCACAACCATCACGTTTACAGCCACACCTATATGTCTCTGCGCCACGAAGTCTTAAAAATTTCCTACAGGAAACCAGAACTTTCTATATGGGAAAAAGTGTGAAGCTGCTTTTATCCATGTAACATACATATTTTATGACCAGGTAGGTACATTCAGCAATTTCGGCTTTGTCGCGTCACGTCAGACGTCACGCAAACTCGTTTTAGAAATAAATTATAATAAGCTCATCTGTTCATGAGATGTGGAGTTGTTTCTCGTGACTGAAACTTCGTGTAAATGAAAATCTCATTACATACAAAACATATCTAAATAATAATTGTGTTTATAATGTTCTTGTATTTCCGGGTAAATGAGAGAGAACGTGGTGATAATTAAAATATTATATTATTTTTTCATTTCACGCTGTATCCAAAATATACTTAGCAGAGTAGGCACAGGGAACCTAATGTTAACGTCCAATTTTTGAGACATGTTGAGTGGTACTACTCAAAGCCGCGCTTTGTCTCGTTACCAGAGCGAGGAAATGAAAAATATTGTACCCCTATCATTATCCTATCTATTTGTTTGTGTGCAGTTGAAATTGAACCCACAACCGTCGTAATTTTTAACTTAACTTAAATATACTTAGCTTCACGCTTTACCTCTAGCGGAGTAGCCAGAGCGAACGGAGAGCGAAACACTACGGTGCATACCTCTTTTGCCTCATCCATTGACATCAAACTCTTCATACATTCCAGGGGGTCTCTTGCCTTTTGTGACCTACCTGTAGGATCTTTGATACTGTATTTTTGAAGGTCAACCAAGGTTTCCCCCTAAGTTTCTACCGCTCACTTTTTCATTCATAAATCTTTTTTGCCATTTTTTCATTACTCATTCGATCGACGTGTCCAATCCACCCGAATACGTTATTCTTCATCTTAACTTTGGTATCCTCGCTAGTACCTGTTATTCTGTGCATCATGCAGAGATTGATCAGCTTAGCTGACTCCGCATATCATACGCAGAGATCGCATTTCCACAGCATTCAACTTTTATTCATTAAGAAGTAAAGACTAGTTAAATCACTAGTCCAACACAAGAGCTCCACCATTCACAGTAAAACAACCCATATTATTTTTACATCAAGTTAAATAAATATTAAACTTCTAAGGGCATAATCAAACAGATTTTTATCCTCATACAGTCCACATTGAGTACACCTATTACTTTGTAATAAGTTTCAAACTCCACTGTCACACCGCTTACATCTGGAGGCTGTATAATTAAAGGGACTTAAGAAAACTGTCATCTTGGTCAGTGTAATTACTCGTGTGCCCTGATTTCCCCGGGGTGGTGGGCTACGCCCCGAGCGAGCAAACTCATCGTTCCATTTATACTGAATGCCCATTTCATTAGAAGATTAAAAAAATTTTGATAATCGTTTTAAGTATACTTTGACAGGGACAGACATTTTTTTTTACAAAAACTTAATAAATGTAATCCAACAAGTTCATTTTATTTTATTTAAAATTTCACCACCACTATTCTATATCTTGGTATTTTGGAAATATTAAAGGATTTGGCCATCAGAAAGTCAAAAGAAATTCTTAAGAAAAGGCAAAAATTTATTTTGAGACGAATTTGAGGCGTTGTTCTGAGCACGATGAAACCATACATTATGTCCACTTTCGAATAATTAATTAAAAATAAAATTTCGAATAAAATGTTATGATTACTTGCGGATGTTATTTCTGTGGAGGAGAGCCGGCGCGAAGCTCAACAGAATAATATATACAAAACTGGTGCAAAAAGCAAACAAAATATCATAAGACACTACGTTTCCCGCTTTCTGCCCAATTTTCGAATGATTGCGTGTTCAGTGGCATATATAAACCCCGCGTTTTGTTTGATTACGAGAGCAAGGAAATGAAAAAAACATTCCCCTATGGAGAAATCGAACCCACAGCCATCTTGATTATAGTCAGAGGCCTTACATAACTAGAATTTAAAAAATAGATAGATACTTGAAAGAAAAAGAAAAAGTTGCAATCAATAATGATATAGCAATCTTCCACCACTAATTGTCGTCGCGTCGCCCGCGGGCGCTCGCAAGTTGGACAAAACAATTTCCACCACCAAACCTTTTCACACTTGTTTTTGATGAATATTTTGATAAAGGCATTTCATTTTGCTATTTAATGACAAGAACTGTTCATTTCTGATCTCTTGGTGAAATTTTAAATTAAATTGCAGAATGGTTAACAATTAATTGGGACGTCTTTGTGTGGTTGGTACGTACCTGTTTGAAGAGATGGTTGTGGGTTCGAGCTCTACTCGAGACAAAACTTGTATTTAAACCATTTTAACTTTCATTAGTGTAATGGAAAGAACAAACTTTATATGATAATATGTGCGTTAGTATTAGTATTACAGTGACTTACTTTTTCTTTAAAATTACCAGTTAGCCAGTCACAACACTATCAAATAAGTACTAAAATAAGCCTACATTCTACTTGTACTATAAAAACTTTAAGCCCATTTAGCATATAGTACTTACACACCTATCCAGATCTTTGTTAAAGATGTATCTTATTACTGTTCAGGAATATTACAGATTGAAATGAAAAGAATACATGAATTTACTAATATATATTATTTTGGACTATCAGAAGTTTTGACGTATATTTGAATATTAACAAAATACTGTAGTATCTCTATCTTCTCTATACTTAAGGCAGTCTTATTATATATTATATTTATTTTAAATACACCCCAATATTATTATTTAACCCCAATATTATTATTATGTATAAAACATATACCACCAATACTTATGTATGTATGTAGATAGATGAGGTTGATTTCCCAAAGGAGGGCTGCCGTTCTCACGCAACACTCGTGCCACGTTGTATACTTGCTTACTTAATCAAGAAGATATTTAGTTTTTTTAAACATTTTTAAAGTGTTATTCCACACTTAGGAAAGAAAAATACTTATTTTAGAAACGTAAGTAAACGTACGTTGAACGTATGGCTTAGTAGTCGGAGCGCCTGGACGGTTTCCAGGAGGCGCGGGTTCGAGTCCCGCTACGTTAAAATTTTTATACGTTTTCTAAAATAAGTAGATATTCAGTTAACAATATAGTTTTTTACAGTTTCACGCTTTTTCATGACAGGCTAGTGCCTACCCTGCTGTGTGCGGGATACAGCGTGAAGCTGATTAAAGACAAAATATATTTAGGGGCTGAACACAGCGTCAAGCTTTGTTTTAATAGAGCGGGGAATGGTATTTTTTTAAGCTACTCGCCGTGTCCCGCACAAAGCAAGGTAGGCCGAGGGCACCTGGGAACCAAGGGTTAAGATACACCGTTCCCCATTAAGACACTTCCATTTAAATATACACATTTACCTTAGATGAGTCATATTCCGCAACTATCACAACTACCTCTCAGAGACGGACAAGGCGCAGTGGAGCAACATCTGACTATAAGCGCGATAGTTGATCTCCACCTGAAAGAATGAAAATTCATAAATTATTCTCATTTCCACCAGTAGTGGCTTAAGATACTGTAATGGCGACAGGTTGTGGGTTCAATTCCTAGTCTAAAAAATGAAATATGTAATATTTTCATTTACTCGCCCTGGTAACCAAAGCGACGTTGAGTAACGTCACTCAACACGCAATGCCACTACAATTCGGCAGAAACTGGAGAACATCAGTGTTTGAATGAGAACGGAGTATCTTAACACTAGGCTCTCCAGTTCCCTCTGCCTTCCTTGTTAAACTTTTCTGAAAAGGAAGCTCATTTTCCAGCTCTGGTGGACAAAACAAGGCGTTGAGTTCCGTCACTCAACATACAAATGTTTCGCCAATTCTGTTTAAAATGGGAAATGAAGTGTCTTTACACTAGATTCCCTCTACTTACCCTGCTATACAGAAAAAAAACCGTAAAACTTCTAAAATTGTGTTTTACTGACAAATGGGGAAAACCAGGGGACAATACATATATGTTTAGTTCCCTCAATCTCAATGTGTTGAATTAATCCACTATTTACTTGGCTGCTCCTGTAGGTGTCTATCGCTAAGTGACAATAAATAACAGCTGACTCTTAGAAGTAAGAGCGTAATAAATTCTCGGTGCTCGCGTTAGATTTATACGGGAAAGATAAAAAGAATCTAAAGGAATGTCTATTTGTACTGGCCCAGTCGATTGTGGGAAAGATCTTCTTTCTTTGATTTTTTTATAAAGTTGTTCTTTTATCTTATCTTATTGCTGTGCTCATTTGTACATTGCAATGGATGCATTTTGTAAGGTAAGCGGAGGCGAATCCAGCTCTCAAAAAAAGGTTTCCATTAAGTCGATAGTGTGAGACTTCACACTCCGACTCACACTTGGCCAAATTTAGGTGACTATTAAATGAGTACTCACAATCAGTTTTCAATTTCTTCTAAATATAGTTACTAAGTTCCACTGTTGCAGTATCACGAATATCGTCAGCCCATCGACCTCAATAATTCGATTTTTTTTTTTTTTTTTATGGATAAGGCAAGGCAAACGAGCGTGCGGGTCACCTGATGGTAAGTGATCACCGCCGCCTACGACCCCGTGCAACACCAGAGGAGCTACAGGTGCGTTGCCTGCCTGTAAGGTGGATTGGGCGCCGGAGCCCGGCATTACCTGATGCGAAACGCAGTGGCATAAAGCCACTACTTCACGCCGGTTTTAAATGCCGGGGGTGGTAATGATCCGGTCGAGTCTGCCCATGCGTGTTGCCATAGCTGGCGACGTGACTCTACCACACGTACTTTAGTCGCCTCTTACGACACCACCAGTACCAGGATGATCCTATTCTAGGCCGGGATCACACGGCACGTCACGGATTCTAACCGCACAGTACGTCCCAAGCTAAAATATCATCCACACCACCTGGAACGTATCCACCTGGATACGTGGCAATCCACTACTGTCCGGTTTCGTAGGAACTTAATTCCACGCGCCACGGAACTGTGGAATGGCCTACCCACGGCAGTGTTTCCAGGTCTATATGACATGGATGTCTTCAAAAAGCGCGTCTATCTCCACCTTAAAGGCCGGCAACGCCAACCTGTAGCTCCTCTAGTGTTACACGGGGTCGTGGGTGGCGGTAATCACTTACCATCAGGTGACCCGAACGCTTGTTTGCCTTGTCCTTTTCCATAAAAAAATAAATAAACCGTGAAGCTGTATCTGAAGACCAAAAAGTGTTACGTAGTAAGGCAATTAGGTTTGGGAATGCTCATCGTACCTAGAACGGTTGGTGGTGGGTGAAAATATTCCATAAATAATCATTTGGTGGCCGATTTTCTAAAAAAAATGTGTCTGGAACATATTGTAGCACAAAAACGTGTGCTATAGCGATAACTCTATAATTCCTGGCCTCGATTCTTTGAATTATTTTGTGTGTAATATTTTTCCATGGTCTATTAAGATTTAAAGTTAAATAAAAAAAATGTTTTATTTAAAAAACTGTTTTATTTGAATAAAATAACGAATCGGCTGTGTAATCGAATTAGCTTAGAGTTAGGCACGCTCGGTCAAACGTAACTCGATTATTCTATTTTTTCATACTTTGCGAGCACTACACGGTACGGTTAGATGTGCTTTATAAATATCGATATTTATTGAATCAGTGAGCTTTTAAAGCTCTGCCTAGTAAAAGCTTTATAGTTGTTAAAATCGATTTTGATACTAAATAACATTATTTTACGCAGTTAAATGTATATATTTTTTGTTATGTCATTTAACTTTGTTTCATAAATATTTGATGGGCTATATGTACATTTTTGAATATAGAAGTAAAATTAATATCCAAACTAATTTAAAAAATAATGTAAGCCGACTTCAAAACTATATGCATAATACCTATATGCAAAAACTTAAACACAACACTAAAATGGAGAAAATATTAATTTAATTACGCATATAGCAAGAAAGGCAGATGGACCTAATGTTACGACACTCCATTCCCCATTTTTCGCCAAATTTTTCGGCATTGCGTGTTGAGAGCCTATTTTGCTTTATTACCAGAGGGAGTAAATAATAATCTTAGTTAACAAAAATATTAATTTCCCCGAGTGGGAGTGTAACAAAAAATCGTCGCGTTTACAGTCACGCGCTTGTTCCACTGCACCACCACGGGCTCACGTAAAGAAAATTAAGAAATAACAAATTAAATTATTGATACTTATATACCTATTTTTTAATTACTTATAAACCTGTTTTTTAATTACCTTCGCAACGAACTGAGGTATTGAAATTGAAAAAGAGCCTAAATAACGTATATGTTACTGAAGATAATCCCAAGGAGGTTTTAGAAAAAAGAAGAGAATTAAAACCGAAATTAATACAAAAACGCGCAAAAGGCGACATTCCATATTTAAAATATGATCAACTGGTAGTAAAAGAGGGAAATTTTAATAAAGAAAAAAGGAAAAGAAACCAATCAATTTCACCAGAAATCAGAACCAGGTCAAGAAATTAACAAGCCAAACTTCGGTAATTAAAGAAACCAGAAGAAATGCCTTTATGCCAAATAGCAACTAGATATTAGCAACCGTGAGGATGTAAGACCGCTACCCCCCAAAAATACATCCTTGTGTCAAAGAACTCAAAACATAAATACCAAAATATACCTCGCAACATTAAAGATTAGAACGCTAATGACAGACTATAGATTACAAGAATTAGAAAAGGCCATAAGTTATATATTATAAAATGGGATGTCATTGGTATTTGTGAAGTAAGAAGGATAGGAGAAGAGATAAGAGAATACAATGAACATATTTTTTACTTTTAAGGCGTGAAACAAGGAACCCATGGAATGGGATTTTTAGTAAAAAAATATCTGAAAGATAATATAATCAGCTTCCAAGGAATATCAGATAGAATTGCAGTGCTTAACATACAGTTACTAAAACTCAACCAACCATCTACGATTCAGGTACATGCACCATGCGAACAAGATACAAAAGAAGCAAAAGATATTTTTTACAAAGATCTGACAGACTTAATACAAACTAATAACAAAAAAATAATCATAATGGGTGACTTCAACGCCAATGTGGGAGGTAAATTACACAAAGATGAATTTGTCTTGGGAGATTATACTAGTGGCGACAGAAATGATAATGGACGTAGACTTATAGACTTCTGTTTTGCGAGTAGTCTAAAAATAATTAATAGTTTTTTCAAAAAAAGAAAGTCGTGAAAGTGGACATGGACTACATACTTATATACTTACAAGAGAACAACAAATATTTTGTGACGTAGGTGTATTACATACGTTAAAATCAATACAGATCATAGAAATTAAGAGGAGCTATACAATACACGAAAGGCAAATCAAGAAAACATATTATCTCAAGAAATAAATTTAAAACAATAATAGCACCTATACCACAAAATGTCCTTAACAACTTAAATAACATATTAGACGACATTGAAGAAAAGGAAACAGTACAAGAACAGTATGTTTTTCTGGAGAAGGAACTAAAAAATCTAAATAAACGGAATACTAAAATAGACAACAATAAAAAAATATTTATAAAAACAAAAACCCCGAATGCATAAAACTATAAAGAAAATAAAGGAGCCCAATAGTTTATTAGGATTAACAGTCGGGACCTCTTTAAATTATGCGGGGTCCATGGTAAAGATTTTATTTATAGAAGAATTACTTATAGGTCCCGACTGTTAATCCTAATAAACTATTGGGCTTGTTTATTTTCTTTTTAGTTTTATGCAGTCGGGGTTTTTGTTTTTATAAATAATTTTTATTTTTCAGTTTTTTGTTAGGATTCATTACGGTTATGATAATCATGATATCCTTTTTGAAATCCTCGTATTGAGCTCTTGAATTTGATACCCATATTGTGGTATTCAAAACGAAAATTAGTTTTTTCACTAAGTCCAATGGCGTCCCACAGCCGCCACGATTGTTTTTTTTTCGATTGTTTTAACGTCTCTATCTAAAAATACTTGGGCTACTAATACAGTACTACTACTAATACAATACTACTAATACAGTTCAGAGGTTCTGGAGATATGAGGTAATAAAGAATATTACATACATACATACATACAAGATACGTACGAAAAACATTACCCTTCCTTAGCAGTCGGGAAAAACACTTTAGGAGAAGAAACGCTTTAATGGAAGAAAGAAGAATAATGCTAGATAATAGGAAAGACAACCACTATAACATTGCAAACATTAGTAAAAAAATCCAAATGTCAATTAAAAAACACAAGAAAAAAGAGAGATTGAATATATTAAGAAAACACATTGAGAAAACAGGAGAAATTAAGAAAGCTTTAAACCAATTAAGAGAATACACACAATGGATACCTAACATGAAAACTAAAAATATTATAGGAACAAGTCTATTTCATTGACAGAAAATAGATTATCAATAGCTAAAGTGGCAACAGAATTTTACAAAAAAAAATATACACAAAAGGAACAGATAATAATAGAAAAAAATGTGAAAGATACTAACGAGGAAGAAGTACCGTGTATATTAGAGTCAGAAACTATAAAAGCTATAGGTACACAAAAAAGTGGCAAAGCACCTGGGGAAGACAAAATTTCAAATGAGTTATTAAAAGGGTCTATCTCTGTTATATGACACATTTATTTAACAAAATATTAATTACTGAAAAAATACCAATTCAATGGGCAAAATCCACCAGAGTTCTAATACATAAAAAAGAGATAAAAATTTAATTAATAATTACAGACCTTAAGTTTAATGTCTAATATTTACAAAGTTTTTTCAAAAATAATACTAGGTCGGGTTACAAAACAACTCGAAGAAAACCAACCAAAAGAACAAGCGGGATTTAGCGCGGATTATTTTACCATCGACCATATACATGTAGTGAAACAAATAATAGAAAAGTTTAATGAATATGGACAACATTACTACATGGCTTTCGTCGATTACAATAAGGCTTTCAACTCCTTATGTCATAATTATTTATGGGAAACGCTAGAAAATCAAGGCATACACGGAAAATATTTAAGAATTTTAAAAGAAATTTATAAAAATACTACAGCAAAGGTCCAACTAGAAAAACCGGGTGGGGAGTTCCAACGAGGTATTAGACAAGGCGATCCACACTCGCCAAAACTTTTTATTGCAATATTGGAAAATATATTCAGAAATTTGGATTGGGATAACTTAGGATTAAA
>DWLH01001902.1:0-11763 GCA_018249795.1 Heliconius telesiphe telesiphe | reverse complement strand
TCGAGGAGATGAAATATTTACTTAAATTTATATTTCCATTTCTTCGCTCTGGTGTCGGGGCAAAGCGCGGCGTTGAGTTCTGCCACTCAACACGCAATGCCTCCAGAATTCGGCAGAAAGTGGGGAATGGAGTGTCTTAACACTAAGTTCCCTCTCCCTCTGCCTACCCTGCTGTGTGCGGGATACAGCGTGAAGCTGATTTATTTGATTTATATAAAGATATTGTACTGGTTGTGAGTTTTGTGATTTGTGTTTAGTATTTGTGTTTAAAATATGTTTGGCTTCACGATTTAATTGTAGGTAGATACGAAGGACTTCGTCACAATCCGTTATTCAAGACTTTGTTAAGTTGTTGACGAAGTTAAAGAGAAAAAAAACCAGTTAAATGCGCTCACCGAGGCTTCCGTACCGATTTCAGGATCAGTTATAAAATGACAAGTTATAAAAGTTGACAAAGTTAAGTTTTCGGGCATATTCACGTTATATAATCATTTTATACAAAATGATATATATACAAATATAAGTTTGAAATTTTTTTTTACAAAATATCTATTATTATTTTTTATTATTTGCTTCTGGTTTTTTTTTATTTGTATTGTATTTATATTGTAAGTTCTCATTTCGCGAAAAATTTTTTAACTCTAGTTCTACGGAAAGAAGGTTTATATAGGTTTGTGTATGTTAGGTGGCGAATTTTAGAAGTGCTCGTATCTATTGATTGTGTTGACTTAGAAGCTTGATTTTTTTCTGTGGAGGACCATATGCCTGAATATTTATAATAATTTCAGCTTGACACCTCCATGCGACCTTGAGATAAATAATCTTGACAGACGCACAACAAAGTGAACCTATAAGGGTTCCGTTTTTCTTTATTTTGAGGTAGGGAACCCTAAAATGATTCAACGGTTTAAATTCATCGCAATGGAGAGCAATATGTGATTGACCATACATTACAAGGTTTAATGCACCGGAATTCTCGGACTCATTTCTCACATCTGATAAACGGTAATTGCCAACTTGTATGCGCTGCGACGCTGCGTTATGAATGTACAACAGTTACTTTTATTTTAAAGTTTTGCTTATCAATACAATACTCGATATATCGATATCATCATATTATACTAATACTAGCGACCTGCTCGCGGCTTCGCCCGCTTATACTACAGAATTATTTACTTAATACACTAAATTAACACACTTAAGATTTCTAATGTGAAAATTATTAAAACCTTAGGTCGTATTTTCGTACCTCCCATAAAAATCTTCAATTGAATGTTTGAAATAAAAATACAACTTATCGATACTTACAATAAAATCCTAACTTATCGGTGTCTGTACGTAGAAGATATATTAGAAAAATTGTTATTACGGACATTTAACAATGTAAAAGAACTTGGTCAGTTTGTCTGTTCGTCTGTTTGTCTGTGCGTTTGTTCACGATAATCTCAGAAACGGCTAAACCGATTTTTTTTATTTCACGATGTTTATCCATACCTGTATTTCGTGTCACGCAGTTACGCATAGATACCAATAACGTAAACACATACTACTACAAAAATACTACTAAAGGTAAAGCAACTTTGAACTTTACCGCCAATAACTACGACTTGATTTCCAAATGAGGCGTATGCGGCGGTTTCCTTTTGATAGGTTAATACTGTGTGCGTCGTTCTTGACAAATGGCTTTTTATTTTGCAACGTTTATTTTATAATTTATTTTGTGTGAAAAAAAAATTGTTAATTTTTGGGTCTTTTTTTATTGTTCGCTGGCTTTCATAGAGAAGTTAAAACTATGGTTTCATTTAAAGTGCTGATGACAAAAACATTCTATATAATTGAGCATATTTTTTATATTTATAGTGATTTTTTCGTGAATAGATACCAATATTTATTACAACACTTGCGAAGAAAGCATATTTTAGGCATTTTTTTTAATTCTTATACCTTTTGAAAAACTACCAACAGTCTTTTCGTTAATAATATTATGTTTTTCATCATAATGGCGCGAAAATATTCAAATGTTCAAAATTACACTATAATACCACATTAGTATCGACATTGTAGTGTTCATAGTAATTGAAAATAGTTATACTACAGGAGGATATTTGACCTTTATATGCACTTTTTAAACTTGTATTTTATGATATAATGTAGAATAATATATTCTATAGAGGAATCACACATTCTTTTTATACTTTAACGTATATATATTTATACACAAATATATTTTTTAGAGGTTACTCTGTACTAAGATGGCTGGTCTGTTCCCGCATTTACGTCCCTGATATTTCGATATAAATAATAGAAATATAAATCATTGGAAAAAAAGAGAAACGCAATTATAACGCATTTGTTTTCATACTTGAAACGTATTAATAAATTTACATACAATTCATTTGTTTTGAAAATAACATTAAGTTTAATTCATAAAATATATTTGGTACTTCCTTAACATTATTATTTTATGTATTTTTTTACATATAAAGTCTTGATTAACTTCTCTTGAGAAATAAATCTACTGTAAATGAATGTAACGTACCTACGTGCCAATGATTAAAATTTATTGACATCACCACTTGATCCATCTAAACACAATATAAACTTTTATAAACTATGAACTCCCATTCAGAATATACTTTCCAAATACATATGCTTTTTATTGCAGATATCGCCATTTGAGCTAGTCCCGATAAATATACCTACTTATTATTTTTGTTAATGTCACCAACGTTGACGTTTAAAATAATAATTATAATAGACTAAAAACTATTATTATTATTAATAGTACTTATTTTTTCAGTTTCACGCTATATCGCAGGGTAGGGAGAGGGAACCTAGCGTTAAGACACTCCGTTCCCTACTTTCCGCGGAATTCTGCAAGCATTGCGTGCTAAGTAGCGGAGCTCAACGCCGCACTTTGCTCCGACATCATTTCCTCGAGTGGGAATCGAACCCACAACCAGTTTACAGTCACAATTTGTGCCCCTGCGCGATGACAATTTACTTTCTTCTCTAAAATTGTGGTTAAATAAAATAATCGTAATTTAATAAAAAGACTGTATTTTTTTATACTTGTTACCTCAGAACTTCTGACTGAGTGAACCGATTTTGATGATTCTTTTTATATTTAAAAGCTAGTGCGTCCCGTGTAGCCTCAATTTAATTAAGTTCATTTCCGACAATGGTATCTATGAGAAAATCACATAAGTCTCAATTTGCATTAGGTATGTGCGCGACAAATGGACAAATAACTCACTATCAATACAACCAACTTTAATTATTCTTTTCTTATTGGAAGGAGTACACATAAAAGATAGTTTAGTGAAAGTTATTTTAAGTTCAAAGTATGAAAACGGTTAAAATTGAAGAAGTCGATTTTTTTATATTAAAATATAGTAATGTTATTTTTTTTTTACTAAAATTTCTGTATACTCTATGATGAAAATTTTACTATAAATTGTTTTAGGCTTTGAACTATTACTATGCCAAAATTCATTAACTTCCATTCAGCAGTTATCGGTATTTTAAGTAATTTTAATTTTTCGGTTTTTATTTTTTTTAAAGAAAATTGCATGACAATAATTCTGCTGAGTGTTTTTAGGTTCTATAATCGATATATTAACCCACCTAATTTTGTTTTTTTTTATATCTTTCATGTACAGAATCGACTTTTCTATTCTTCTTCTTTCTTTTATTTTATATAGAGAAGAGATTATAAATGTGAATGTAAGTTCGTTTGTTACGCTTTCACGCCAAAACTTTGAATGTAGGGTACATTTGATATTTAAACAATAGTATTTTCTCTTGCTAAACGATAATTCTAAGTAATTATCTTTGGGTAGCGGAAATTTGTAAAAACCTCCCTACAGAGATGATAACAACATAAATAAGTTGTAACAAGTGTATAAGAGTTCGGTTTCCAAAGAGTGTATAGCGAAACTTTAATTATTATTAATTTAATTAATTTGGAAAATAAAAAAGTAAAAACCTGACGTATAGTAAATAAAGCCTTAAATTAAAAAGTCAAAATCGACTCAGTTAAATTTAATAGTTGTAGACAGCTGCACCTACTACAGCAACGAGAGACGAGAAGTATTGTGGCATAGAACTTAAAAATGGCCGTGAAAGTTCGGAACAAGCAGCAAAGTCCTGTTCTTCACTATAACGTCAACTGTACTCATCCTACTACTCAGTCCCTCACATCCTATGAGACTAGATTTAAGATGTAATTATAATACAACTAAAATGTACATATATATGTACGAGTATGTAAGAATAGCTCTGAAAAGTAATGTATAAGATTAAAATATGTAAAAAAAACTCGTTTAGGCATCGTTTTAGTTTAGATTAAATATTTAACATTTTCAAAATGTTATAATATTAAATGTAATTCATTTAAAATTTTGAGATTTAATTACAGTTAACAAATGTATTCTCTGTAAGGAATATCTGTAAAGTAATGTAAAAAAACTCGTTTAGGTGTCATTTTTGCTTACAGTATAAATTTATATTTTAAAAATATTATAAAATTAACTTAACTTACTTAACTTCACGTGTTATCTCTAGCGGGGTAGTCAGGGAGAACAGAGCGCCAAACGCTACGGTCTCTACATACCTCTTTCTACTACTCCTCATGCTTCTTACTGTGCTTGTACTGTGTTTTCGAAGGTCAACCGAGGTCTCCCCCTACCACTTATACCACTCAATTTTCCATCATAAATCTTTTTTACCATTCTTTCATTACTCATTCGTTCGACGAGCCCAAACCAGCTGAGCGCGTTCTTCTTCATTCTCACCGTGACATCCTCGCTAATACCTGCAATTCTGTATATCTCTTCATTGCAGATTCGAACACCTGGCTCTGCATATTCTACGAAGAGATCGCATCTCCACGGCATTCATCTTTCTTTCATTCTTCTTCTGTAATACCCACGTTTCGCTGCCGTATAACAGCGGTCGGTACCAACACTGCATTGTGTACGGCCAAACGCGCAGCTGTGCTGATATTTCCCTGTTACCGGCAGCAATATGCCTTATAAAATTATTTTTATCTTACTTATTTAGATATTTATTAAATAAGTACTTATATATTTATATATTATATATTATTTATTATATTTAAATAAGTACTTGTTAAATAGTACTTGTTACAACTAACAACATAAATAATACAACTTATTTTTACTTACGAAATTTTTATACAAGCGTATAAAAATTTCGACGTAGCTTGGATAGAACGTATGGCTTAGTGGTCAGACCGCCTGGTCGGTTTCCAGGAGGCACGGGTTCGAGTCCCGCTACGTTAAAATTTTTATACGTTTTCTAAATAAGTATTTTTCTTTCCTAAGTCTGGAATAACAAAATGTTTAAAAATATTTTTATCTTATTATTAAATATAATAAAGTAAATAATAATACGGAAGAAAGGGTACGAAACATATGTCTGTAGAGTTATCAGATTTTAAATTTTAAAAAATATTCATGGTCGTTTTAATTACTTAGCATATTTCTATATTTCTAAGTGACAGATTATTTAATTTTATTCTACGTTTAACTAAAAATGTGTAAAGATATACGTAAAAAATTTAATAGTTACGAAACTAAATTAGTCTAGCCGGAAAATAAAAAATGTAGAATACATTTTAAAATAGAAATGTATAAAATAACGTAAACAAAAATTAAAACTTCTTAAGCATAACATACATATTACCATAAAAAACAATATGGAGAAAAATATAAAACGTTGTAAAAAATATAAGCAAATAGGTAAATTTTATGTTACTATTTCTAGTTCAAGGAAAATTTGCTTAAATATCGAAGTCTTGGGTTTCAATTTTGAACATTGAAAAAAAATAGGTGATAAAATGACAAGCTTATTTTGCCGATAACAACTACTTTGCCGAAATAAATGATTTGAAAATATTAATACAGGAATGTAAAAAAAAAAATCAGACCCAGATATCCAGATCCAAAAAAAATAGATACAGGTATCAAAATTTAAATTTTATATAATAATAGTATTTAGAAAAAGAATATTTCAGAAGATTCTGTACGTTTATCTCAAAAGATATATCACAAATGTTCGAAACCGTACAATCTAAGCATCTAATTTAAAAAATTCAGTAAATAGGTATGTAGAGACAATATTAATAATTATAAATATCTTTAACATAGAAATATACTAATAATAATAATAATAATATACCTGACCTTGTTCCATAAAATAAAGCTAAGTAAGTTTAGAGACATTACAAAGTTGTACAAAAAACCGTTTTTTTAGTAGCTAACAGAGAGTTGTGAGTTCAAATTCATCGTGGTGAAATTTTATACATAATTTTAGTTTCCCGCTCTATCCCGCACATAGCAAGTTATAAGGTAGAGGGCACTTGGATATTGAGTGGCGGATCTCAACTCCCCGCTTTGCCTGGTTACCAGAGCGAGTTAATGAAAATATTAATTTTTTTATGTCCCCGAGTAGGAATCGAACCCACATCCGCCGTGTTTACAGACGCAAGTTCGACGACCTCAATATACAAGGTGGAAGTGTCTGCGCTCCTTTTACGAAAAGAGCATATAAGGTAAAATATTTCAAACGCATACCTAAAGAACTCAATCAAGATGCCTCAACAGTTTAGACGTAAGATTTTTTTTTTCATTTCACGATGTTCATCCATACCTGTGTATCGTGTGACACAGTTACGAATAACGTAAACACCTATTACTACAAAAATACTACTAAGCAAATTGCCGATGTGCTTTTCATTCTCTAAAAACCTACTAGAATGAGAAAGGGATATCTCTCGTTCTATTTTACGCGATTCAACATCGCCGCCATTACCTACGATAGGTTGATGCACACATTCTTGACAAATGACGGTTTATTTTGCAACGATAATTTAATTATTTTGTTTGAAAAAATAACTTTGTTATTTTTAGTAAAGTCTTTTGTTTTAATTGTAATATGTTTTTGGAGAGTAGTTAAAACTGGGGTTTCATTTAAAGTGGTGATGACAAAAACACTGTATGTCATCACATTTACTTCCAAATTTACCAAAGATGTTAAGAATAAAATTTATTTATAGGTACTTTTAAATTGAGACTAGTCGTGGCGCAGTGGCCCAGGGTGCGACTGTAAAACCGACTGGTTGTGGGTTCTGCCACTCAATACGCAATGCCTCCAAAATTCGGCAGAAAGTGGGGAACGGAGTGTCTTAACACTAGGTTCCCTCTGCCAACCCTGCTGTGTGTGGGATACAGCGTGAAGCTAATTTTTTTTTTTTTACCTTTAAAATGACCGTGAATTTATAGAAACATTAAATAGCTATTATTATTATGCATGTTCTCTAGCGTGTTGTTGCATAATTTTGATCAGAATCTAAATTATATTTGAATAGGCAATTTGACACATTGGGGCGCTAGCGCCAACCTTAAAATGTAACGAAGATTCAAAAATTTAAAAGATTTTCAGGCGACCCTTGGAATATCACTTATTTAGGCCAGTATTTATAAATCACTCTCATGTCTGAGATCGATCTTGAGAACGATTTATAAATACGAGACATAGTATACTATCCAAGGTATAATTTAAGAGTATTGGAATGATTCATAACGAAGTCAGCTTGTTACAACAGTTAAGAACATAGTACATTTGTTGATTTGGCTATTTATTAGTAGTAATTTATTTGCAATTGAAATTTTATACAGACTTGTAACAATGGCTGTCAAGACCACTTGTCTCAAGATCGCGTGGAGGTATCAAGCTGAAATGAATATATAATATTCAGGGCCATGGTGTCTTGAAGAAAACACGGAAAAAATTAAGCTTCTAAGTCAACGGAATCAAAAAATACGAGCATTTAAGCATCGATTTTGCTACATTTTATATGAAATTTGACGCCCTATCAAAACCTATATGTAGGATTCTTTCCGTGGAACTACAATTATGAAATTTGGCACGAAGTGAGAACTAACAATATAAATAAAGGAAAAAATCTAAAAAGTAAGGATTTATATGTATTGTCTAGAAAAAAAATCGTTACAAAATTATATTTGTATTTATTTCATACAAAATGAGTGTATATGGGCATATGAAAACTCGAGTTTGTCAACTTTTATAATTTGTACTTTCCGTTGACCTGCAATCCTGAATTGGTACGGAAGCCTCGGTGAGCGAGTCCGAATCGCATTTAACTGGTTTTTTAGGCCTCGCTGTGCGACCGTCGCAACGGTCCTATGACATACGCTGCAGCTATTTATAGGATTGTAATACAAGAAATAATATCGTATGCCATGACTCGTTGTATGTTCACTTTTTTGTAATAATTGCATGGGATATTAATATATATAAGGCCATCGTGGCGCAGGAGCACAATGGTGTGACTGTAACGCGACTAATTATTGTTTCTTAATATTTTCAACACGCAATGCAAAAAATTTTTGCCAGAAAGTGGGGAACGGAGTATCCTAACACTAGTTCCCCTCTGCTTGCCCTGCTGTTTACCGGATACAGCGTGAAACTGATTTAATTTTATTTAATTACATACTACTTTGAGAAGCTGGTCATAAAAAACCTGTGAATGTTATTACTTACGTTGATTCTTAGATTTTATTGTTTACATCTTGTAGATTTTTTTGTTCGTGATTAAAATATATTTGCAGACTAGCGGCTCGCCAGCGGCTTCGCCCGCTTAAACTACATGATTATTGATTTAATAAGCAGAATTGATGCTGTAATATTCTAATATGTTTTTTTTACTATAACATCGTAATTTCTATAAGAATTCTTGATTGTTTCGAACTAAAAAATACGGCCAATGTTGATATTTGACTTATAAAATATACATAAAGCTAATTATTATTATACGTATATATTTTTGTAACATTACGTTCTTATTACCTTAAATGTGTTGATGTCAGTTAATAATTTAATTCACTGCTTCAGAAACAGCCTTAAATGTTAATTTGATTTGGGTAATGATTCATAATATTCTTTGTAAAATAACTGTAATAATTGCATATTAACTCCTGTACAGTTTTTAAATTAGTTACATATATAATTGGCTAAATGTACAATTGGTAAATATGTAGTTATTACAGTGTACACGTAGAAAGGATGTTTTTAGGCATTTTTATATAAATTTGTTTCAAACAAACAAACGAACCAAAAAATCTTTGTATTTACTTGATATTTCTTTCAAGATCAAATCGTTCTTTATCTCTGTGTTGAATTAATTATTAATTATTTAACTTAACTGTTATGATTTATGAAGGTAATCTCCACTAACAATTCAATTTTGTTTACTTTATTGTATAAAATATTGTATAATAGTGCTTCAAAAATCAACAGTCATATAACCAAGACGTTTCGAATGTCATTCTTTAGCCAGGAATCATACCAGCGCGATTGCAATATAACATTCGCAGGCAAACTAATGCCTTGAGTTCATTCAAATGACTATAACTTTGTTTTTAATGAACCGATTTTGATGAAACAAACTTTAATTGTTGATTTAAAACAAAGCAATTGGTGAAATTTTCTAGTAAATCGGGTCTGTACTTTCAGAGAAAAATGTGACCATACGTATAGACAGACAGACAGATTAGAAATTTTTAAAAAATCTTTTTGCTTTCTATTATTCTTTTTAAGTGTCCCTCTATCCATTTCAGTCAAAACTACTAAATTTACATTCAAAATATTTTTACTGTCTTATTATATAGAGATAATGTTCTTAATAAAATTTTATAAATGTTAGGCTGATAACATATTATATTAGCAGTGAAGAGGTAGAAATTAAAGGAAAGTGTGAATATAGTTATTATAATAGAAAGAAAGAAGACAAAGAAGAAGAAGAAGACAAAGAAGCAAACTGTAAAAATGCAAAAAGCGTCGTACGGGGCGACTGCATATACCTCATAAGGTGTCTGGAAATGGAATAAAGCGAAATTCGTGAAAGATAGGGAATACTTTTCTTAAGTTGTTAAAAAGCTTGTGGGATTTCGATGAGACTATAGGTAATTGAATTTTTATTTATACACAAGCGGCGGCGCGGCTTCGCTCACTTGAACAATACCAATAATACTAAGTGTATTTAAAACATATATATTTATTATTGTAGTATGTATACATCTATACTGTAATGCACTAAGTAAATAGTAATTTAAGTCTTTTGATCATTTATTGTTATATTGTACACATACACACACACGCACACGCACTCGGACACGCATGCGCACGCGCACTCGCACACACACACACACACTCGCACACACACACACACACACACGCACACACACACACGCACACACACACACAAACCCACACACACACAAACACACACACATACACACACAAACACACACACACACACACACACACATACGCTCTTGATCAATATAATTTAAGTGAGCAATCATGTGTTTTTTATGAATATCTAAATTTTTGCTTGTGCTTGTATGCAGTCCTTACTGTTTTATACTATATCTGTTTTCAGTATTATGCATTTTTGGAGCAACCTGTACCTAAACAATGTGGACGTTGACGCTGTGCAGATTTTTTTTTACAAAATCGGACAAGCGCGAGTCAGACTTGCCCGCAGAGGGTTCCGTACAAAAATTAGAGGTCTCGGTCTTTTATGAAACTCAGACTTAGCTTAGCCAGAGCCTTTTCATCTGATACCTCACTTGAACTAGCGGCTTTAATACCAAATTTTGCCCCCTTTTAAGGGTATTACTTTTTAAGACTTAACCACAAACGTATAGTTTTCAGATTTTTTCCTAAACTAGTACAAGTATTAGTAGTATAGATGTCAAATTTTATAATTGTAGGTCAACTGGAAGTATCCTATTAATTTTGATTCCCTTTATAGTGTCGAAATACGCGTTTTTTGCTATTTAAGATTATTATTTTTTACGATTTAATCACAAATGTAAATCACAAATAGTTTTCAGATTTTTTACAATACTAGTACTATCTGTAGATGCTAGTTGCCAAATTTCATAATTCTAGGTTAGCCGGAAGTACCTTATTAATTTTTATTTCCTTTATATTATCGAAATATGAGTTTTTTGCAATTTAAGGCTATTATTTTTTAAGATTTAACAACAAATGTATAGTTTTCAGATTTTTTCCTGAACTAGTACTGTCTGTAGATGCTAGCTACCAAATTTCATAATTCTTGATCAACCGGAAATACCCTATGCATTTTCATTCCCTTCATAGTGTCGAAATACGCGTATTTTGCGACATAAAAGGCCATATCTGTTTTTCTAAGTAAATATAGAAATATGTTTCTTATCAGGAAATCATGGCGCCCTAGATCTAAGTATATGGTTTGAATTTCAACTCGATATCTCCAAGCGTTCCTGAAGTAAAGGGTCTTGACAGACAGGCAGACAGAAAGACGGACAACAGATTAATCTTATAAGGGTTCCTTTTTTCCTTAAAAATTACGGAACCTTAATAATTAAAAAATCATTGCAAAGGGGTTCTATAACACTAATAAATGCCCCCTGTAATAGTTTTTCTGATACATCTTCCAAGTAAAGACACCGATCTGTTACGATTTTATTAAAAGTATAGACTTTCTCTGTGCCCCCAATATATATGAACTTTGTGGTTACTAGTACGCAGAAGTACCTGTCACGATATTTAATACTCTGCGTTATTTTGTATAGTTACGACAGTATTAGATTTAGATTTTAATATTATTTCGAGAGGCTGGGGCGGTCCATTGTAAAATACTACAGCTATCTTGCTAGAAAATCT
>DWLH01001901.1:0-11768 GCA_018249795.1 Heliconius telesiphe telesiphe | reverse complement strand
CTAGAGTGGTCCTCTGAGGACGATCTAGTTAAAACTTTCGCTTTTATATAAATTAGACCATTCCCTTCTAAGTGTTACAGTTGTTCATATTCTACTTAGTTACGGATTTACTACATATTATGTATATCATACAGTTTTTATTATTTTAATAACATATTTAATTTTACTATTACCTAATTTTAATATTACTTACATAAATAATAATAATGTTTTTTTTTCATATCTTTGACCATGGGTAGGTTCCGAAACTTAGAAATGTTAAATATTTTTCCAACCATTCTTTTATTTTATAGGTCTTACAGAGGAAACCTTTAAATAGATACTACTAGCTTCAATTATTACTCATTTTGTGGTATTATGTTCGGAGTGGTGAAGCTCGTCGTGCTCGTAGTGCTGCAATTAGTTAGGTTAGTTCAAAATTTATTACTATTTTCTTATCAGAAACAACAAATATAGCGAACTATCATATTATACAGCTTCTGACTATAAACGCGACGTGTATGGATTCGATTCCAACTTGGGGGAATTATTTTCCCATCCGGAATCCAACGCTGTGTCTTGTTAGGTGTACCAAAAGAAGGCATGTTTTGGTAACAAGACACAGCGTTGGATTCCGACACTAAACACGCGATGTCTGGTAAGTTGAATGGAAAATGGGAAACGGAGAGTCTTTACACTAGGTCTACCACACTGTGTGTGCGATACTGCGTGAACCTAAAAAAAATCTATCAATCTTTATCTATGTCCAAGTAGCTATAAATATGTCTGTATAAAATTTATCACATACCACCACGTATACGAAATTGTAGTACTCTTATATATTATTATATTCATTTTTATCTCACTGAGAAAGTGAACAGTTGTTCAAAACTTCTGTGATTGTACGATGGTTCAAGGTGTGATAGCATTTAAATGTGAATCATCAAGGAATATATTTAAAAATAATTTAAAAAGTCTTAGGCATGGACAAATCTGTATCATACTATGAGACGCATTATTTTTTTGTATCCTCGAATATTTGAATATATAAATAAAAAAAATATGTATATTGAACTATTCGCCTACCGGATATCTTATTGTCACTGAAATGTATGATCACCAAAGCATAAATTATATTTAAATCAATATTTTTTTTTCGATCTTAAGTTATTATTGTGCAATAAGTAATTATCCGGCCAGTCGTGGAGCAGGAGCATAAAGTGTGACTGTAAAATGAAATATTTATTTAAATTTATAATTTCATTTCTTCGCTCTGGTGTCGAGTGGGTAAAGAGCGGCGCTGAGTTCCGCCTTAACTTAACACGCAATGCTGACAGGTTCACCACTAGGATCCCTGTGCCTACTCTGCTATGTATGGTATACAGCTAAAAAAAAAAGAAAAAAAAGTTATTATAAATTTTTAGGGTTCCGTGCCTTAAAGGGTAAAAACAGGACCCTTATAAGATCAATTTGAGCAAGCACAAATCGTCGAGTGGAAACCAAATCCACGATAAACATTATAATTAAGCCGCATTGTTCTTAATTATAATATTTATTTAATTAAAATAATCAACACAAGTACTTTTTTTTTGTGGAAAAGGACAAGGCAAACGAGCGCTTGGATCACCTGATGGTAAGTGATTACCGCCGCCCACGACCCCGTGCAACACAAGAGGAGCTACAGGAGCTACAGCTACAGGTGGATACGAGTCTGTTGGCATTGATCACGATGTCTATAGCCGGGTAAGCGCTGTCTGGGCCAATGGGCCAAATGGCGGGAGGTCACTGGTGTGGTCTGCGATCCCAGGACCAAATTCAATGCTCTGATATACAAAGACATCACCCGACTGGTCCTTTTATACGGCAGCGAATGCTGCATTATCTCAGCATACTCAGAAGCTTCACGTCACAGAAACGAAGATGCTGAGATGGATGTGCGGTCTGACCGCATACGTAACGCATTAATTCGAGGTAGTCTTGGAGTCCGTGATGTAGCGGATAAACTCCATGAGCGTCGCCTGAGATGGTTTGGCCACGTTACGCGCCGTCTAAGAACTATGTCGGATGCAAATGTCTTGCTTTATGACTTCTAGACCCTGGAGTGAGACCTCCCGGACGCCAAGGAAGCCAATGGTCTAACCACCGAGGACGCCAAAGACCGTGCAAAGTGGAGTAGATTGAGTAGGAAGGCAGACCCTGGCAATAGCCGGGATTAATGTCAGGAAGAAGAAGACACAGTGTGGCGTAAATTATATCTATATATATGAATGGTAAAGTGCGAGTAGACTTGGCGCAGGAGGAGGTTCTGTATCAATTTCAGTATCAGAACTTATAAAAGTTAACAAATTTAAATATGCGGGGTATGTACTCACTTTGTATGAAATAAACTACAATAATAAATTTGTAAAAATTTTAATCTGTGATAAAACATACAATTCCATTTTTTAGATTTTTATTGTACGTTCTCACTTTTTTTTATGGAAAAAGACAAGTCACTGCACTTCGTGCCAAATTTCACAATTGTAGGTCCACGGGAAGTACGTAGTAAGATCTGAATACGCGATGAATTTTACACGAAATTCATCAAAAACAATGCTTGTATTTTTTGATTGAGTTAAGTTAGAAGCTTGAAGGTATCCATATATTAGAAATTTATTTGAGTCCCATCCCTCAACGCAATCTCGAGATAAATGATCTTGACAGACGGACAGATGGACCACAAAGTTATCCTATAAGGATTCCGTTTTTACCTTTTGAGATACGGTATTCTAAAAATATATGTATGTAACATCTTATTTCATGATAATAACATTTACTACATTATGACTATAATAATATATCTATCTCGTATACTATCTTGGTAAAATCTGTCCATTGGTAAAATTTGTATACAGGTTGGAAGCGTCAGCGATTCTTTTACAGGAACGGGATGTTTATCAATACCTGTATTTCGTACACATAGATAATAGTAACGTAGACACGTATGTCTGCGTGCGTCGTTCTTGACAAATGGCATTTTATTTTACAACGATTTTTTTTATTTTGTTAGAAAAAATCTATTTTACATTTTTTGTAAAAAAGTGGTGTTGATTTCATTCAGTATATTTCTTTGAATTATACAATTTACCACTAATTAGTTACTACACTGCTTATAATTATTATGAAGTATCATTCGCAAGTGCGTGAATTTAATATTTGCTTCGGGTAAAAAAATTTTTTGTAAATTTATATACGTTTTTTGAAACATTATTTAGAAACATTTTTCATTTTTTCGACTTTTTTATATGATATATATTTTATACGAATATGATATTTTATGTACATATCTCTGGCAAATTTAATCTAGCCGTATATTTAAATTCTTTCTCTGTTTATGTATTTATTTCAATTGCAATCAAATTTGAAGATTAACACTTTTTTATGAACTTCTAACTGCGGCATCATATCATATTCTACCCTACAATTTTTTTTTTTGTTGAGTTGAAGGATTACGTTATGGTAAATGGTTACTTTTTCCCATTGACATTTTACACATTCGAGGGATTGAGGTATACAGGGTGCTTTATAATTTTCTTGCACGAAAGCGTTTTTTTTCTTTAAGCTTTACATTGTATATGTGTGGCACATAGCAGTGTAGGCAAAAGGATCTTGGAAACTTACTGCTAAGATACTCTGTTCCTATTAACACACTTAGGTTTCTCACTTTTCGCTAAATTCTCGAAACTAAACGCCGCGCTTTGCCTCGTTACGAGGAACGAGGTAGTGAGGAAATGAAAATCTTAAACATTTCCTGGTGAGGGTATCGAATCCACTACCTGTCGCGTTTACAGTCACACTTTGTGCCCCTGTGCTACGACAGGCCTCAAATTACATTAATTATTTATTATATAATATGTATAAATAATCACTATTTATTATAATAAATAATATATTAAATTATATAATAATTATACTTTAAATTCGACCTCTACTGATTAACAAGATGAGTCATTTACGATCTGTTTAATAGGCGGTATCGGCTTTTTATTGCAAATATGCAATTTATGATGTACATGAATTTATTAGCATACAAATGAGGCTCTATATGAAATAATGTACTGTTGCATTAATTAGTATGATGTATTTATTGCGTGTTTTCAGCTGAATCGCTCTTTAGTATAATAGGCTGTAATGTTATAGGAAAAAATATGATTATATTTTTTTATATTAACATTTTAAATTATAATACTATGGATGGAGCGTGAAGTTATAAAGATAAACATAGTTATTTTATCATAACATCTGACAAAATATAGACCTAATAGTTAAATTTATTCGATAGTTATAAATTAGTATTACTTAAGCAGAACTATTGGTTTCTTAGTATGATATTATAATAGTACGGGAGGCGAAGAGGGGACTTTCGGGATTTACTCGAGCGCGGCAGATTAATATACTGGGGATTCCTACTACTCGGTTACGTACTTTCACCAAATATGAGCCTCATATATATGGCATAAAGGATCAGATTAGTAAAAAAAAATTGATCATCTAAAATTCTCAAGTCAAGCGTCAGATTAAGGTAGAGTAAGTTAGTTACATGTTAAATCGTGTATATTCCACTAATTTGACAATTTGAGTGACATAAAGAAGGGGGAAGGCTACAAAGTTGTAAAAAAAACGTTATCTCGACATTCTCGAGAGTGGCTTATTTTTCTTTTATTATTATTATTATTTTTTTTATTTTTTTATGGATAAGGCAAGGCAAACGAGCGTGCGGGTCACCTGATGGTAAGTGATCACCGCCACCCACGACCCCGTCCAACACCAGAGGAGCTACAGGTGCGTTGCCGGCCTTTAAGGTGGGTTGGGCGCCGGAGCCCGGCATTACCTGATGCGAAACGCAGTGTCATAAAGCCACTACTTCACGCCGGTTTTAAATGCCGGGGGTGGTAATGATCCAGTCAAGTCTGCCCATGCGTGATGCCATTGCTGGCAACGTGACTCTACCACACATACTTTAGTCGCCTCTTACGACACCACCAGTACCAGGATGATCCTATTCTAGGCCGGGATCACACGGCACATATATTATGAAGGGAATAATTCAAAGATAACGAAAAATATATAATCTAACAAATTACATAAGCCGAAGTAATAAAAATTGATCGATAAAATTTAATGCAGCTACGAGTTGCCTATATTCCTCTCAAATGAAATAGAGTCAGAGGAGAAAAATAATTCTACCGATGAATCTTCGTCGTCAGAATCTTAAAAAAATAATCATAAGATAATTAAATTAAAAAATTTAACAGTTCTCAAAAAGAAATTCAATTATTTTCTTATAAACTTGTAATATTTTTACTTATACAAATTTCTTGAGCTTTTCAAAATTATGAGAGATTACAATCAATGAACAAAAAATGGAGGCCAGTCGTAGCGCAGGGGCACAGAGGTACACGATGACGGAGACACGAAACGAGGCAAAAGCAAAAGCAAAGGCAAAGGCAGAGGCAGAGGCAGAGGCAGAGGCAGAGGCAGAGGCAGAGGCAGAGGCAGAGGCAGAGGCAGAGGCAGAGGCAGAGGCAAAAGCAAAAGCAAAACAAAAAGCTAATGCTACTTAAAAATATAAGTCCAATAAATATCAGTCCAAAATTATATTCCACTGATCGTAAATAAGCAATATCAGTTAAAAAAACACAACAACAATAAATAATAATAGATTTAACTCTATAATATTTCGCAAAGATATAGATTTCAATCTCTTTATTATCCCACCATTAGCACTGATCAACAAATAACGTACTCATTGGACTTAGTAATAACCACAAATCCGTTTATGTAATGCTTTAGTTAGGTTCTCATGTGATAGTTTACTATGTTTTATATATTTTCGAATTTAATTTTTCAGAAATTATGGTCATTATAAAATATTTAAAATGGGTATAGCAGGGGGGAAGGCAGGGGGCAACCTAGTGTTAAGACACTCTGTTCCACATTTTGCGCCAAATTCTGGAGACATTACGTATTGAATCACGGAACTTAACGCCGCGTTTTGCATCGACACCAGAGCGAAGAAAATGGAAATATTAATAATCTGTCACGTTTACAGTCACACTTTGTACCCCTGCGCCACGACTGGCATCATTATTTAAATTTGTTAGCGTAGCCAGTAAGGCAAGAATCATATACAATATCCACATATTTACTTCGTACCATTCGCGTTTACCGCCCAAGGAGCACACTTCGATTCTAGAACTTGATTATTCACTTTTATAAAAAAATTATACTCACTGTCAATTTACTATTATCTCCATAATTTATCAAACTAACTATTTTTAAGTCTACTTATTTTACTTAATAAAAGATAGTTTTTTTTTCTTTGTCCTGGCATTAAGCCCCGTGTTTGTTTCCAAGATCTGCCCAACCTACTCCACTTTGCACAATCTTTAACGTTAACAAAAGGTAGCTCTAAACATACATACCTCATTGTCCTTTTCCTTCCCAAGAAACCATTATTCTGAGAAGATTTGTATCTATATGTTAAATTTACATTGTTCGTCTTATCTGTGGTCCAAAAAAGTCAGTTAAATCAAGTCTGTTATAAAGATCCATATATTTTTATCCCACTTTATACGTGTAAGAGTTAAATCCGTGCAGCATTTTTAAAACACGTCTTAAGCAAAAGTAGTCTTACACTACGAAAACATTGTAACCACGGACTGTTCTTGGAGACATTTTACTATTTCTCATTCTCTATTTTCCATTTTAAGATTTAAAAGAGAATTTTCAATGAAAATTTCATATGAAAAATTCCGAACAATGTTGGGAGACGTATTCAAGTTACGTGACGGCGACAGTGATCGATCGTTCTTGTTTACTAACCTTTTAAGGATTTTGTGTTATGATTTTCTATAGAAATCCAAGATTTTTAATAAACTGCTTTCTTATGCTTAAAAGAAAATTATATTTTTTATGAACCTAGACTAGACTGGATTATTTTATTATTAAAATTTTTGACATTATTATCGTTAACCTTAATTTCTCCTTTGAGAAAAAAAATAAATAATTTGAAATATTTAAAAGCAGTAAAAAAAATCACCTTACTATTTTGCTTATGCGTTACCTAATTCAAGAAAAAATGCATGTTTTCCTTGTGCGTGCCAATCATAAGAGGAAATGAATAAAACTTATGGTAATTTCTTGAGTTATCCTTATAATATTAATTATTGTGGCAGTGATTAGAACAATAATTAAGTTCAGGAAGTCCCGGCGCAATGGCACAAGCGTGTGACTGTAAATACGACAGTTATAGGTTTGATTCTCACTTGGGGGAATAAATTAATATTTGTTAATATTTTCGTTTCTTCGCCTGGTAACAAGGCAAATCGCGGCGTTGAGTTCCACCGCTCAACTCAATGTCTCGAAAATTTGGCGGAAAGTTGCGAACTGAGTGTCTTAACACTAGGTTCCCTCTACGTACCCTGATAAACTGAAACTGAACTGAAACTAAAAAGAAAATACCAATTTTTTTTTTTTTATGCTTCTTTTCTAAGGAAATACTTCTACGTTGAACTTTATAACTATTATAGATTTGGGGCTTTCGATGAGCCTAACAGTCTATATGCTCTATGATTTATTGATCTTATACGAGGTGCATTGCATTTTACATGTGATGATGGAATGATACCAGGATCAATCCTGGTATCATTCAGCCCTCGCTGAATATTAAGTATTAATTCAGTATTAAGGTAAAAAAAAAGATTGCACCTAAGAAGAGGCCTATACTACTAGAGTTTATTTTACTAGACTATTGAATGGACTATTTTAGATTCGTTGCAATGTACCGATTAATATGTAATTTTTCATAATTTCGAAACCTAACTCATTTTTCGGTAAAAAATATTTTAGAGAGGTTTAGATATGATAGAACTTACCAAGTACTGATATCATATAAACACATTTTTCAGGGTTTTTGAAAGTTTCCATTTCATATTCTTCATATTAGTGAATTTTGAACGTAACGAATATAATTTTAAAATAAGAGTTAAACTGTAAAACTGCGTAATGGACTTCGAACACAACGATAGCAAATTTCTTAATCCCTGGAGCAACCTCAACATAATGTAAAGATAACGAGCTTATTTGAGATAACTTTGTGAACAAGGCTTTTAGTCTCTAAGGCTTCATTTCCTTTGTTAACTTATTGGCTTCTGCAGTTTTTCAACAGCTCGTTTGGAAAATATTTTCTTAACAGATCCTAGCCGATATATAGCGTGATATTTTAACTCTAAGATTCAGTATTGAAATTCAATAAGATACATGCATATGAGTCATAACTTGTTCTTAAATTATATAAAAAAATAAGAAAAATATAATCACTACCTCATTCAGACGGAAGTAGTACTTGTCACTTACATTTAAAATCATTACCATAATGTGCAAATAAATATTCTTCACTTAAAAGGAATGGATATATCAGTATATTTTTTTAAATATTATATTTTATATGGTCTTATTTTTAAACATTTCAACATCAATCAACAGTCCAATTTTTCTTATAGTTATACTTTTTTATCCGTCACTAATAGATTTTTTATTTTGTAATCAAAAAATAACAGGAGTACAATTAGTTTCACTTACAATTTGGCAATTTCTTTTTATATTTTTTCCCCGTAAGATAAAGCGAGTGCCGTTCATAGACCATTTGTGTCTCTGCTGAATTCAGCATACTGACAGTTCTGAGTGAGGTTAAATATAAAATGTTACTGGCTTTTTCCTTTGTTTTGATTGAATTAAAAGAAATTGAACTTGAATCTTTGTTATTATTTCAATAATATTATTAATATTTACGTTAATTACGTAATTTAACGACATAATGTTACGAAACATTACGGCGCAGTTATGATGTACAGCTTTCAATATGGTTTTGGGTTCGAATTCATTCTTGATTATACCACAACATTTTGTTCCATTCTCACGCAAAAACTATTGATCAGATTTAGATGTAACTTTAGCCCTATAAGCATAGGAAAGCTGCACTGGCTTTTTCTCGGCATCTGTTGAAGATATCTTCAAGTTTTACTATTTTGAGATGTTTCACTATTTCTATTTTTGTAACTTTTAGCATGATAGCTAAACATCGTGAAATGAAAAAAAAATCCTACGTCTAAACTGTTGACAATAAACAAGACACCCGTCTTGTTTATTTTTTTTAGGCATGAGTTTAAAATATTTTACCCTATATGCAATTCCCGTAAAAGCTATAGGCTAGGAGCTGAGCTGAGCTGAGCAAAAAATGGGGTATAATATAGCCAATATTGAATAAAAAGGCATAAAATCATATTAAAATAATTCATTAGAAGCCAGTGCTGCCTTATTATGCTTATCGGGCTAAGCCCATTGATTTTAAATTTCAGTTTTATTAAGTTTTCATTAGCGGCGCCAAAATTATTATAAAAGGTAAATTTGAATTTTCTCCATGCCACTTTTTCTAACTAATTATTTTATGGTAATTTTATCTGTGCCACCCCAGATAATGTTTGCTTGGATAATTTACCTGTCAAATTGTTGACGTTAAAGGCCTTGCTCGAGTACGGCCTCCTTATATAGTAAACAGATTTTTTATTGATGTTTTATTAATCAATTTTGGGTTACTTTGTAATTGTTTTTACTCGATGATAAATCTTTCAAATAAACCACATTTACTACAAGCAATAATGCTCCTAACGACTAAATAAAAAGACCGTACAAAATATGTATTTTTTTTTTCTTTTTGCGTTACTTGGTACGTAGTATTACACGTGGTACGTAGTAAATCACACTATTTTTTTTGTTTTTACGTAATATGACAGCGAAATATCAGCATTATTAGTTTAAAGATTAAATTAAATTTTATATTACCTCGTGGTGATCGAAACAATTACCTATGTACATGAGTGACACTTCCCTAAAAAATAATTTTTTTTGCGGCTCACGCTGTATCCTAATGAGACATAGTGAATCTAGGAAACTAGTGTTTAAACTCTCCGTTCTCATAAACACTCTTCCGTTCTTTACTTTCTGCCGATTCTGGAGGCATTGCGTATTGAGTAGGGAATTTAACGCCTCATTCGCTTCGTTATCAGAGCGGGGAAATGAAAGAAATATGTTAATATTTCATTTTCTCGAGTGAGAATCGAACCCATAACACGCGTTTACTACTATAATTATTATAATGTCACAAGAAGATAGTTATTGTGTGAAATATATTGAAGAAACGATAACGCACATAATGGAGGTTGGTAATACAGCTGTCAAGATATAGAAGCCACTATTCTTATTGTAAGTTCCTGAGATAAATTCTTCTTTAAAATTTCTTCTAATAAATTGTTGAAATTTAATATTATAGAAAATTATTGAAAAGTGTTAAGACACTCCGTTCCCCACTTTCCGCCGAGTTCTGGAGGCATTGCGTGTTGAGCGGTGGAATTCAACGCCGCGATTTGCCTTTACACCAGAGCAAAGAAATTAAAATATAAATGTAAAAAAAAATGTAAAATATAAATGTAAATGTAAAAAAAATTTCTTTTTCTCGAGTGGGGATCGAACCCACAATCAGCCAATTTGACAGTCACACTTAGTGCCCCTTGCCACGACTTGTTAATTATTTATTCTAATTTACGCAATACGCCTATTTACGAGATTTAAATGCGGGCATTTAAATTACGGCTAAAGCTATTCAAATCTTTTGTCTTGTCAAGACAATACCGTCTTCGTCTTATCAGTTTCTACGGCTATAAAGGAATATTGAACTTAAACGTCTTTTACTTAATTAATTATTATCTCATAAGTTAAATGCACAATTGCTCGTAATTTCATTTTACCTCAATTAACTTGGTTGTATTACAGCAAAATCTTTCGTTATAGAGATTTGATAGATATGTTTTTATATTTTGTAGCTATGTACTCCATCGTCGCGTTTGGCGTTCTATTTTTTTTTTGTTTATCTCGACACATCGAGATAAGGAATAAATTAGAGTAGCTGTATCCCGTACACAGCATTATAAGCAAAGGGAACATAGTTTTAAGACACTCTGTTATCCATTTTCCGCCAAATTCTGGAATTGGAAAATCAACGCCGCGCTTTGCCTCGACACCAGAGCGAAAAAAATAAATATATTATATATATATTTAATTACCTCTACTGGGGATCGAACTCACACGTATAACGACAACGTCATAGTTTATGTAAATCCCTTCACACTGTCCACAGCAGTTGTGTCACTCACATATCTAAACACATGAATATTACTGATTGATTTTGATATAGTACGTAAAAGAAATAGTTTACCTGATTAGGATGATTTATAATATTTTTTTTATCTTTATATTAAATTTAATATTTATTTTTTTCATAACAAACAAGAAAAACATGTTTTTTTTAATACAGAGTTTTTGAATTGCAATTATTAGATGAGAAATTAAAAAAAAACACTTTGCGGTTACATAAAGAAAAAAGAAAGATCTCTAAAACTTTAAAATTCAAATATACGAGACTGAAAGCTACAGTACAGTTTAGTAGTTAAGTTTCCCAACATACCTACATACAATCTTAGTTCTTGCAATATCATAACTTTTTTTAATAACAATAAGGATAAACATAATACATCACGTAAACTATTAAAACTATACCAGTTAGTTTTAAACCGATTAAAGCATGAAGCGCATTACGACCGCAGCCATTCTAACTTTTTGCTTGTTGTAGCCATCTACGACCGGAGTATATACAGTTTTTGCAATTTAGAGTTAATATGTTACATAAAATGCTT
>DWLH01001900.1:0-11770 GCA_018249795.1 Heliconius telesiphe telesiphe | reverse complement strand
GTCCACTAGTTTCTTGATCGTCGAACCCGCGTCCACCGTCACCACGGACGTGGCGCCGTCGGGCAGCACCACGCGGCACAGCGAGCACTGACCGGTGGTCGACTGACTTGATTTTACTACCTGGAATATAGGAAAATATGATTTCATTTAGTTTATACCATCTAGAGCACTGGTTCCCAAACCAGTGGTCCGCGGACCACCAGTGGTCCGCAGAAGCCTAAATATGGTCCGCGAACGACTTTAATTTTATGACTGGCGAAGTTTTTGTTTGATTATCACAGTTGATTTTTATTATACCAACATTAATAGTGGTTCCTCATACCCAGATTGATATAAAAGTGGTCCTTGACCAAGAAAAGGTAGAGAACCCCTGATCTAGAATATATATACCTTTATCTTTAGTAACTTATTTGGTGGAATAACAAAAGAAAAGACATATTTGTATACTAGCGACCCCTTGAACTATATAATTATTAATTTACTAATCTACATCACTTTCGTTTTCTAATTATAATATCATTTTAAAGACAATATGTACTTATACCAATATAAAAAAAGTTAAGTTTCAGCTAATTCAATAAAACAGTTATTTATATAGCATTTTTGTCGAACAAATATTCATTAAAATTCATACAAACCGTATGGTAACTTTTTTTATTCATAAGCCGATTGAAGTAAAACAAACAGTAAATGTTAACGGAATATTGCCAAAATAAAATAGTAAAAACTGCAATTGATTGCATCGTTCATGGTGCTCGGGATAAAAATTACTCAAAAGTAAGAAAAAAAGGCCGGTCGTGGCGCAGGGGCACAAAGTGTGACTGTAAAATCGACTGGTTGTGGGTTCGATCCCCACTCAAGGAAGTGAAATATTTATTTACATTTATATTTTCATTTCTTCGCTATGGTGTCGGGGCAAAGCGCGGCGTTGAGGTCCACCACTCAGCACGCAATGTCTCCAGAATTCGGCGGAAAGTGGGGAACGGAGTGTATTAACACTAGATTCCCCTGCTGTGTGCGGGATACAGCGTGAAGCTGATTTTTGATTTTCAATTTTAAGAAAAATCCTAAAATCGAATCTACACGGCTAAGTTCATGGTGGTCACGACTCGTCAACCGTACTGTACTAATAGATAGTTAAGACATTAGGTAAGAATAATTTATCCAACTACGAAACATCATAAACTAAATTCTTATTAATATTACTACAAAAAAACCCATATTTACAATTATAAACTATTTCTAAAGTCAATTCCATTTAGATTAACGCAACCAATTACCAACTAATTTCTTAACAACAGGTTTAATTATTATTATTTTTTTATGGAAGATCATAATAAAAAAAAAAAAAGAAACTACGTTTTAAATCTTAAACCGAAACGTAGGTACATGAAATCTCAGCGCGAGATAAGATAAAGAAACGAAAATAAAACATTTATCTCGTAATTTAAATAAGAGGCGTGTCGTGGTTATTTTTGTCCTACATACATACTTAGAGATCTGCAGTTATTTAATCACGATATGGTTAAAGGTTTTTTTAAAATTATTATCGTTTTTTTAGGTTCACGCTGTATTCAGCAAATGCTGATGGGTGAGCAGAGCAACACTAGATTCTCTAAGACACTCTGTTGTTCACCCCGAACTGACCAATTTGCGTGCTTAGTGGCTGAACTCAACGCCGCGCTTTCTCTTGTTACCAGAGCGACAAAATAACTAATTTCTCCATCTAGGAATCGAATCTACAGCTTTCACGCTTATAGTCAGACACTGTGAAGCTAACGTAAGTGTTAAGTAATCAATAAATTTGAATTACAAATAGGTATATTTATAATATTTTGTTATACAACATCGTCCCATATTTGACATCCCCGCGAATGTTAAGTACGATCGAAAATCGAACCCAAAGCCATCGCTTGTAATTCACTCCGTTGAAACTTCGTCATGGTGACATTAAATAAAGTATATAAAAAAATATTATATGCAGTAAAATGTTATGATAAAAAAATGTCATAATGAAAGATAGAACAATAAAAAATATTTTAGTACGGGGCGTCAATATAATTTTACAGTTGATAAAAATAAAATGCAAATTAGATAAGTAAAAGTATGTGAAAAACAAAATATTTACTTGTGTCGTCAAGATAACAGCGACATTTATATATTAGAGAAATATAAATTTAAAACAATAGGGAACGGAGTGTTTTATCACTAGGTTCCCTCTGCCTCACCCTTGCCTGGCTAGCCATCTAACGTGCAGTTGATTAATTTAAAACACGAGGTATCACTATACACGACATTGTTTTTATAATTTCCATTGGAATATGAATAAATATTAAAATTTACTATAAAACAGTGCCGTGGTGCCGCGTCCGTCTGTAAAAGCGACGGTTCTTGGTTCGATTCTCACTTGGGAAAATTAATATTGTTTTCATTTCAACAATTCTAAATATAATATTATTTCATAAAGCAGATTAAATAAATATTAATTTGTATAACAAATATAATGCGATTTTGAGATTCTCCATGATAAGATCATTATGAAAGGTATTTACAATATATAACATATATTACGATGCCTATTATAGTTCACTTACTTATGCTCTATAATAATATTCTAAAGGAGTCAAATAAAAGGTAAAAGAGAATAAAAATGGTTTGGTTTTTCCAACCAAATGGATCGATCCGTTCTCGTAGGAATTAATTATTCTCATTTTCTCGCTCTGCTATTCTAGCGTTAAGTTCCGCAACTGATACTCAACGCGTAATATATCGAATTAGGTCTTAAAGTGGACCACGGAGTGTGTTAACACTCGATTCTCTCTGCCTACATTGCTATCTGTTTTCAGGTTCTTTTAAACAACCACGCCTTAAAAAAAATTGCACTAAGTATCTTAGAAGGAAACTGAGAATTCAGATTTTTAAAATATTCCACATACGTTAAGTAAGCCTTAATAGAATAGAATATAAAACTCACATCTGTCATAGCATTGTCGTCGTTATTCGAAGTCGTGGACACCGTCCTGTCTCGTGAGGCGGTCCTCCCCTTCCACGGTAGGAGGGAACCACTCCGTCTTCTCTCTGACGCGTTTGAGGCTGATTTTTTTAGCTGTAATTTGTTGAAATTATGGTTATTATACAACTTTTGGTTCAGTCTTCGATTTAATGAAGTGTGAGTTATCAAAAGTGTTACATTATCATTAATTTTAAGATAGGCTGAGAAAAACTAGTGTTAAGACACTTCGTTCTCTACTTATCGAATTTTCGAAACATTGTGTGCTAAGTGACGGAACTAGACGCCACGCTTTTCATTCTTACCAGAGCGAAGAAATGGAAATATTAATTAATAATAATTCATTCCCCCGAGTGGGGATTGAACCCACAACTGTCGCGTTTACAGTAACACGCTTGTGCCACTGTGCCACGACGGCCTTAAATACAAACAATGGCAAACAGAAAACAGTTTATTTAATAATATATGTATGTATGTATATAAGTTACAATATGTTTAACTATTGTGAATCATTAGAAGTCGCAATACTACAAAGGATTGCGCAATTTTAATTAAATAAATAGTTAAATCGTGGCTGAGGTAATCATTATTAGTATTTGAATGAAAAGTTGTGGGTTCAAATCCTCACCTGCAAGTTATATTAAGTATCTACGTATACATTTTTAAGTAAAAGCGGCGAAAGCGCGGCGTTGAATGTCGGCACCACTCAATACGCCATGTTTCGAAAACTATGGGAAAGTAGTGTCTTAACACTACGTTCCCTCTACCACCCCCGCTGTATGCGAGACACAGCGTGAAGCGATTAAATTTTTTACTTTTAATAGTGGTCATGTTGTGAATGATCTGAGAGATCGGTTTCAACATGTTTTCAATGTAAATAAAACGTGACAGACAGATGTAAAAAATATTGATTGAACTTCATTGTACTTTTAATGGTCTTTTATAATTATATAATATTTCATAAATAAAATATATAAAGGTTTAATAAATAATTGATATTATATTAGCCATAATAAACTCGAAAACGAATAGTATTAGGTATAATATAAATAAAATCAATAAAAAAATAAATCAGCTTCACGCTGTATCCCGCACACAGCAAGGTAGGCAGAGGGAACCAAGTGTTAAGACACACCGTTCCCCATTTCCCGCCGAGTTCTGGAGGCGTTGCGTGTTGAGCGGAACTCAGCGCCGCGCTTTGCCTCGACACCAGAGCGAAGAAATGAAAATATAAATGTAAGTAAATATTTCATCTCCTCGAGTGGGGATCGAACCCACAACCAGTGGATTTTACAGTCACGCCACGACTGGCCACGACTATTATAATATAAAAAATAAAAAAGCAATGAGGTCCCACCTTGGGCGTCCCGTCGTTGGCGTAGGGCGTGGGCAGGCCGCGCAGGTCGGCGCGCGCGCACTCCGCGTGCACGCCCGAGCGCAGGAAGCGCGGGTAGCTGTCGAACTTCATCACGTTGAAGATCTGCTTTTGCGCCTGGATGTGCGAAAATAATATAGCCTTGAAACCCATAGCTTCTACTTGTATACATTTATCAGTATAAACTTATGGAGTCCATTAGGTATGACAACAAAAAAATAATATTTTTAGAGGTTTACCGTCACGCTGTATCTCGCATATAACAGTATAGTCAGAAGAAAGTTAAGGAAGTTAATAGATAAGTATATATATTTTTTTTTCAAATATAAAATAAAATTAGGTTTTTTCTCCCAAATTCCTTCAAATCCCTTTCAAAAACTCTTTTAAATTGAAATTCAAAATAATATACTATTATATTATAAGCACTTTTCGATCATCTAATGAATATATAAAAACGGCTACCACCGGCTCGGAAGGCAGTTCTGCCAAAAAGAACCGACAAAAATCTCAAAAGTTGCTCTATTCAATGTCAATGATATAATTTAATTATTACATAAACTAGCACCTATCCTACATGACATTCGATACAAATTAATTCTCTCAAAAGGCTCTAAAACCCACATACCTGTGCAAACAGATCCTGTGGAGGAGGCACTTGGTGTAACCGCAATGCGGCCGCCCTCCTCGCCGCCGCGTCCACATTGACCGGCTCCGAGGCCCCCTCGGCCAGGTGACGCTGGTATATCTCTAATGCGAGGGACCCTCGTTTGTCCTCTTGTTCACAGCATCTATATTGCTCGCAGGACCACCAGAATCTGGTGGAAATAGAAAAAAAATGTTATTTTGATTATAAGTTTTAACATTTTGTTACATATTGGTATTATATTTTGATTATAAGTAATTAAATTAAAAAACAACGTAAGGCAGAATTTCAAGACATTGTATTTTAGTTAGTGACGGAACTTAAAGCCACACTTTATCTAACTAAGGACTTACCCATAGTTTAATTGGGCATAGCGTCCATCTATACTTTTTTCCTAGACAATAAAAAGAATATAGTCATAATATTCCAATTACTAATAGATAAACTTACCTAATATTCTCGGCGGCAAACTCCTTGGACAGGAAGTGCGCGAAGGCGGCCGCCCCCGCCGGGTCCGCCAGCAGCTGTTCCAAGCCCAGCGACCATCTCGCGACACCGCCACAACTCGTACTGTTGGCCTGCACGGGCACTGAACCTTCGCTCATTTGCTGCTGACGAAACACATATGACATGATGATTGTGTAGAATAATAGTAGCAGTATGTATGGAGAGGTGGATGAAGCGAAGGATGTACACAGAGCCCGCCGTCAATATTCCTTTACTAATAACGTTGCCTAACTTTTTAGGGGTAAGAGAACCTAATGTATAAACACTCCCGCTTCGACTATAATAACATTTTAGACTAATTAATATAAAATCGAAATCGATTGATTATATTATGATACTAATGATTAGTCGTTAGTATAATTTAATGAAGAGATCATTATAGAAAGAAATATTTTTCGTCCCATTTTTACAATTTTCAGCGCTTCGTCTGCGTTAGTTTTAATTCGAAAAAGACTGGCGATAGGGAACTTTAACATTTAATATAGGGCGTTTAACATTAGAATAAATAAAAGATAAACTACAGTACACTGAATAATAATATTCTTTTTGTAAGCAAAGTGAACCTGGTAAGAAACTCCGTTTCCCAGTTGCCGTCCAAATTTCAAGACATTGTTGAAACTTGCGTGACAATGAAAATGTGAGTGGGAATCGAACCCACAACCGTCGCATTTACAGTCAACCACTGTACCGCATAATAATATATGATATAAACATATTATAATAAAGTAAAAGTAAATAATGCGGCAATATTTGTATGAGAACAATAGACGCGGTCCCTCCCACAATGAATAGAGTACCGTCATCCATACTTTGCCATATTACTTCAGTAAACATAATATTATTACATATATTATTTGTTCTAATGCGGTATAAAACACTTTCTCTTCTTTAAAGATATAATTATATCATAGATATTTCCCAAAAAAAAAAAACTTTGAAACAACGTTGAGGCTGTCGTAGCGCAGTAATTTACACTTCACAATCTCAGATGCTGCGCGTCCGCGGTAACAATATATAGTGCGGCGTTGAATTCTGTCATTCAAACATGCAATGACAAAAAAAAATTGGGCTGTAGGAATGGTCGAAAAAATCTCGCCCAGTGCTCCCCTATACTCCATAGCCTACATACTCGTACATGCGAAAGTACAACTTACTAAGTTCAGTAATTTCGTCTTCTGTTATTCAGTAAAAGAAGAATTTTTAATATAGATACATATTTCAAGCATAGTCTTAATAGGTTTAATGTATCTCGCACTAAGCATATTACGTAGACGGAGCCTGGGAACTAAGTGTTGAGATAATCCCTTCCCATTAAGATACTTCCGTGCTTCACTTTCCGCCAAATTTTCGAGGCGTTGCGTGTTGAGTAGCGGAACTCAACGCCGGTCTTTGTTTTGTTACCAAAGTACGGTATTGAAAATATTAAACATTTCATCTCCTCGAGCGGAAATCGAACCCACACGCCCCTGCGCCACGACTTACCTCAAAAATCTTAATTACTTCTATTCTATAACAAATAAAGCTACCAATAAATACAACAATACAATATAGTTGTTTACCTTATTGTAAATGCCGCGGTGGTCGTGGTGGCGGTAGGAGCTGCCCGCGCCGCTGCCCGTCGTCCAGCGGCGGAACGGCGACGACTGTTCACTCTGTTGACAAACAAACGAATGTGTTACAAACATTGTTTTATTATAACTCAAGAACTATAATTAGCACATGATTTAAGATTTAATGTTAATTAAAATAAAACGTATTTGGTGGACAAATTTTGTAAAGATGTAGCTTTTATACAAGTAATCTTTGTTTCGTTAGCTTCACGCTGTATCCCGCATATAGGAGAGTAGGCAGAGGAAACAGAGTGTTAAGACACTCCGTCACCCACTTCAGCTGGTTTTTCGAGCCATTGGATGTAGAGTGGTGAAACTTTACACCTCTACATTTAAACAACCATACCGAAGATTCATTCAAATTTAAATAAATCAAAAAATAATATTATTTTATATATATTACATAATAATATTAATTTACAATTGTAATATGACATCTACCAACAAAGTCTAAATACAGCTTATCATATATAAGATCATAATGCTCAAAACAATTGTATAAAGACAAACAAACAATACAGTATTATTATTATTATATATAATTGAATAATCGCTAGTGTTTAGATAATTGATTGCGAAATTATTTGTTGTAATCGATCATTATTTAAAACATCTTATATTGTAGAATGCTTACGTAACTTTGGAATGTTAATTTATATTTATTGTGTCGCAGTGGTACAGAACAGTGACATATTGGTTGTTATCGCGATGGCTGTGGGTTCGATTTCCACTTAGGGCAATGAGTTTAATTTAACCGCTCTGACAAGAATGATAGTTGATATAACTTTCACCGGATTCCCTGATACTGAAGCTTATTACATATTTAAGTTGTTATAGATAAACGCCATCATTCTCTAGTTTCTGCTCATTACGAGTTAAAATATATGGCATTGGCGGAAGTCAACGCTACATTTTTCTTCTACATCGTAGAAGTGTAAATAAATGAATACTCTGACAAGGATTTGACGTCCCAACCATTGCAGTCAAATGTATTAATTAGTAATTAAAATTTTAATCATCTGACCGCTTACTTTATAAACGCAAATAAATGTTATAAGCGTATATGCGTAATGTAAATATTTTCCTTTCACTGTGGTTGTAAAAATAGAATATATCAAAATAAAAATATGAACCCTATTGGTTCACAAAAAACAACAAAACTACAGATACGCATTGGTTTATAGATCCTATTGCACACCGTGGGAAAGGAACGAGGGTCGAAGGTCATGTGGTCATGTTTCATTTTGACATCTATTCGAAAAAATTTAGTGTAGCATAATGCTATTTCTAATCTAATCTAATATGCTAATCTTCTTCTTCCTGGCATTAGCCAGGGTCTGCCTTCCTACTCAACCTACTCCACTTTGCTTCACGTGATAAATTTCTTATAATATAAAATAATAATAAATTCACGCTGCACTCCCGATACAGCAGGTCAGGCACAGGGAACCTAGTGTTGAGACCATCTGTCGCCCATTTTCCGCCAGATAATGAAGGCATTGTGTGTTCAGTGGCGGAACTAAACTCCGCACTTGGCCTCGACACCAGAGCAAAGAAATTAATAATAAATTTAATTAAATATTTAATTTCCTAGAGTGGGCGCGCCACAAGCCACGCGCCTTTACAGTCAAACATTTGTGCCACTGCGCCACGACTGGCTTATAATATGATAATCATTATCGTTTTCCTGATTGGGAAAAACAATAAACATTAATCTATATTAAATCCAGTACCTAATAGTTAAAAATGACCGATATACAATGTTTTTTTAAAAGATACTAATTACTATGCACCTAATAGTATACAAGACGTTGTTTAAAAAATATTTTGAGATGAGCAAAAAGTAGAGAATTTCTGAGAAGAGAAGGTCAAGAGAAGGCCTTATTATAAATTTTAGGTAAATCTTAGGTCGCAAAGTCAAAGTTTTCAAATTTTTATTATAGGTTTCAAATACAGGATTGCCTTCTTACCAGTGCGTTAACGGTCTCAATACCACCGAATGAAATCATCAGTTGATAATTCAAAACAACAACAACATCTCTATTTGTAAACTGACTTACAAAACTGACAGACTGACAGAGCAGCCGTCTGACACGATTAAGAAATTAAACCAAGTCAAAACGCTCCGACCCAAATCCGACGTTTGCTTGTTTAGCATCACCAATTTTAAACGAGGCGCAAAGTGTCGAATCAGAGGTATTATAAAAATATTTCTTGACTAAAATGGGTCAGTAGGAAATTGAGATAGAGAATTTAATTTATATATATTTTTTATTATAACTTGTTTTTGTTCATATTTTTTATTTTTTCGCTGCTGATTTAAGAGAAATTGTTTAATCTATGGGCTTATTATAGATGCAACGCGTGGTGCAGTTTCACAGCGTGTGACTGTACGACGGTTGTGGGTACGATTTTGACTCAAGGGATTGAATTTACTTTATTTCCTAGCTATAGGACTAATCGCGGCGTTGAATTCCGCCCATCAACACGAAATGTCTCTAAAATTGGGAGTTGTGTGAGGACCGGAGTGTCTTAACACTGGGTTACCTCTGCTTACTGCACAAAATGCATGACATAAGCATGAATCCACTTTTTTAGTCCGTTTTTTTTATAGCTTCTTTGTTATTTGATATTGTTAGGTATAGAAATCTACTCAAATCCTAAACAAACAAATTCTATAGTTCCGTTTGTTGTGTTTAATCAGATTGAAGTTTTCACGAGGGGGAAATATTTAGTGCAATAAGCAAGGTACCCACTGTTAGTTAATTTACAAATAAAATAAAATTTAAAGAAAGTCTTTTTTACAATTAATTCTCTTTAACTTCTCTTCTTAACTAAAATACTGCTTGAAATCTATTAACATTGTAAAAAACCAATACATACAAATATAGATAACATTTAAAGAAAAAGTTTTCATTATTATAATAAAGTGCGAAGCGTAGTTGCATAAACACAAACAGTAAACTAAAGAGCCAAGTTGATAGCAATCAGTATTCCTGGAAGTCCCGCACCGTGACACCGTGACACCGCAGATCACGCAACACAACTAACATAATATAATTGTAATAATGCGCCTACAAACATTACATTGTGCATTTTTGATGGTATCAGAACTAAAAAAAAAGGAGGAAAACAATTTTTAGTATTACATAAAGGATTTTTTTACGCTTTTTTCCGCATATGGCAGGGTAGGCAGAGGCTAACTAGTGTTGAGACACTCCGTTCTCCAAGCACTGCCCAATTTTCGAGACATTACGTTAGAGTAGCGAAAGTGAAAGTTAAAGTCTTGCTACCAGAGCGAGGAAAATAAAACAATTCATGGAATTAATTTTAATTTCATGAGCCAATATTCGAACATACAACCGCACTTACATATTCTCTGTCATTACACTACGACGGCCCACTTATAAATAATTAACTAATAATTAATTTCAAAATATTTTTACCCGACTGTGTCAGAACTTGTTTTTCCCTTTCCCGTTTATTAATTTTAAAGTAGTCAGTTGAGTGTTTGTTTTTGTGATCTATACTAATATAAGAAAGCGGAAGAGTTTGTTCGTTTGCTTGTATGTTTGTTTGTTTAGCGTTTAGATATCTGGGACTACTGGTCGGATTAATTTTTCTTTTACTTTTGAAGCAGCCACGTAGTGCAAACGCACATTTATACATTTTGAAAGTGCAAACTTTCTCAAAATGTATAAATTATATAATCAATCTAATGGCAAATGCAGCATAATAAAAAAAATATAGGTGGGATGCGGGCGAAGCCGCGAGTGATATTCACATTTTTAGAATAAGTAACGTACCAACCAAAATACGTACGAAAAATATGGATTCATAGTCATATATACAGAAAGTGCGGCTTTAAACCGCAATACCTATTAAGGTTCATTACATACATATTTAATATACTATTACTATTTATATACTTAAATATGACAAAGTGAGGAAAACTCGAAAACAAAAATGGTAAAAAAATCGTTAAAAAAACGAAAAAAAAATATAAATTATTCTTTTTTTCTAGTGGGAATCAATCCACAACCTGTCACGTTTACGGTCGCACGCCTGTGCCCCTGAGCCACGACTGGCCTGATAAGTAAATATAATTTAGAAAATCATCGAATCAGCTATGTAGTAATCTAGTGTTGATACATTTCGTTTCTCACTTTCCACCGAATTTTCGATATACTGCGTGTTTTGTATGAAAATAAGTTAAATATAATTATTTCCCCGTGTAGATATCGAAACCATACCGTCACATTATATATTATCAGACGAGATCCCACAAAAAAAAAACATTAACGAAATATTCTAAACATAAAATTACAATATATTATAATACAGGCCAGCGGAGGGGCACAAAGTTTGACTATAAAACCGACTGGTTGTGTGTTCGATCCCCGCTCGAGGAAAAGAATTATTTATTTACATTTATATTTACATTTCGTCGCTCTGGTGTCGAGGCAAAGCGCGGCGTTGAGTTTCGCCACTCAATACCCAATGCCTCCAGAACTCGACGGAAAGTGGGGAACGGAGTGTCTTAACACTAGGTTCCCTCTGCTACCCTGCTGTGTGCACAGCGTGAAGCTGATTTATTTATTTTATTTTTTAAAATTACCTCAGGT
>DWLH01001899.1:0-11775 GCA_018249795.1 Heliconius telesiphe telesiphe | reverse complement strand
ATGAAAAAAAAATCCTACGTCCAAACTGTTGAGGCATCTTGATTAATTTCTTTACGTATAAGTTTGAAATATTTTACCCTATATGCTGTTTCCGTAAAAGGAGCGCTGCCTCTTCCACCCTGTATATACACGGTGGAAGTGTAAGCACCACGTTAAATGAAACCACGGTTTTAACTACTCTATAAAAGCATAATATAATTCAGAAAAAAAATAATTCCCAAAAATGAAAAAGTTTTTTTTTCAAACAAAATAAATAATAAAATTATCGTTTTAAAATAAAACGTCATTTGTCAAGAATATTATAAACACGCATACATACACGCACACTCAACGTCAAAGCGGCAACGTCGCATACGCCTCATTCAAGAAATCGAGTCGCAGCAACTAGCGTAGGTATGTAGCTAATGGCGACGAAGTGATATTAAATCAACGCAACACAGGAATACACTTTACACACACTTCTATCATATTATTTAAGTCTAATTACCCCTCTTGCTCATGAATACATAAATTGCATCTGCGTAACAAATTATGTCTTACTTTATTCAGTAGATCCCCCTGATTATTTCAATACTACTCATGAATACAGTATCGATACTTTCTATTCGATACCGTGTCCCTAAAACCATGAAATTACAAGTAATTAATTAAAAATTAATCAGCTTCACGCTGTATCCCGCACAGCAGTGTAGGCAGAGGGAACCTAGTGTTAAGACACTCCGTTCCCTACTTTCTGCCGAATTCCAGAGGCATTGCGTGTTGAGTGGCCGAACTCAATGCCGCGCTTTGCCTCTACACCAGAGCGAAGAAATGGAAATATAAAATTTATTTAAATATTTCATCTCCTCGAGTGGGGATGGAACCCACAACCAGTCGGTTATACAGGTTATATTTTTTTGATATAAATTATAAAGTTCTCATGACTATTTCCACTAAGGGTAAAACATGTAAATGCTTAGATATATCTATACTATTTGATTAAATCAAAAACCAATTCTGAATAAATATATTTATAAAAAATATTTTACCTCAAAATCTGAATACTAGTTTTCATTTAAGATTACGTTTTAATAATTATGTTTATAGTAATAATTAATAAAAGAAATAATAATAAAATATTCATTTGGAATCTGTTGACACTGTTCATTACTTAAAAAGTTACAATTACAAGTCAAGTCAGTAATTTTTATTATCTTTTTTCACATAATAGCTATGAATAAAAAATTTTACTATTGCAAACAATAATTTTAGAAACAAAAAATAATAAACAATATTTTTATTCATTTGTTTAATACATATGCTGCTGTATTCACTGCTTCAGCCCATAACTTTTTAGAGAGATTCTTAGCACACAGTATGAACCTTGCTGCTTCTGTTAGAGTTCTTATATCCCTTTCCGCTTTGCCATTCTGTTGTGGTGTGCATTACCATGCACCACAGAGGTTTGGTGTACTATACCATGTTCTAAGAATAAATTTAACACATCTTTATTTATAAATTCTAAGCCATTGTCACTTCTAAAATTTATTATTTTATTTCCTGATTTTCTGCTTTGTTAATAAAATCTTTAATGCACCTTATTACTTCATCCTACTTTTTAATAAAGTATACTGTTCTACAGTGTGAATCATCATCTTTTAATATTAAAAAATCGCTTGAGCCTCTAATAGACACTTCCTTCATTGGCTCACAGATGTGGTTTGTTGTGACAGACGGCATGTATTAACTTACAAGTATTAATTGATTTTGTATCACTGCTATTATAGGGCAAACGGTATACTTCTAACATCACCTGTCCACTTAACCATCTACACTTATTTCACTACCATCACCTGAAATTACTAATTAATTGTTAAACCAACACTAATTTTTAACATGTTTACAAAATTATTAGCATTTTTTCTCACTTTTGTTAACAAAATTATTACATTTTACGTCCACATTACATTCAGTCATTATCAATGACCCATTTTATTACACTTAAAACATTTAATATTTCTTTTATTAGTATTATAGTATTTCTTTTTTGCAATAAATGCAGATGATGATGACACAATTTCACCCCGTAGTAGTATTATGGTTTGGAACTTCCATGCATTCCAATTTTTTTACTCAGTTTTATTACTGTGCTGTTTCCTTCCATCGTGATTGTTTTTTTGCTTGTTTTTCTTTTTTATTCCTTCCCGGCAACTTAACCTCCAATATCAACTTCGACCGCGTGGCGCGTGAAGTAACGCGGTTTTAATCTCGCCGGTATTTCTAATTTTCTACGATTGATGCAATCTTCTTATTTTTTTATTACGACGTGGTCTGGGCCCATAGCCCGTTGTATTTATATGGTTAATTAAATAGCATTCAGCTATAGTCCGAAACAACTACTATTGCATATGAGAAGCACGCGCTGTAGAATTACGCAGAATGCATATTTTGATATCTGCACATAGAGATAGACAATTAGACAGTAGGCACCTCCTCTCACGCCGCACCGATTCTCCGCGAGGGCTCGCGGTTGCGTCATTCGAAGGTTGGCCCTCTTTGTGTTTCGCGCCGCGGAACGGCTAAGTTTTGTTGTATTTACATTATTTTGTTCGACTTTAGACATTGAGAGTTTTTAATTATTTAGATGTTGTTTAATATTAATTTTTTTATTAATCGGATTTCTAAAATCGTGATGAATGTGACATGTGATTACTGATAATTTTTCTTAAATGTGAAACTATTGTGTGTCAGTATTTGAGTGCACTATCAAAACATACATTCTTCTAAGACATTTCAAACAAATGTTGAGTTTTTAATATTCATTATGATGTAAATATTAGTGCTAGTAAAAGGAGAATGCGACGGCGACGATGTAAAACTAATGTTAAATGTAAGTACCTGTCTCGTGTTTTCGCGTTTTGTGTGTTAAAAATGTTGAATATAATTTTGTGGATGGTTCAATAACCTTGCATTATTTCAAAATAATTTCATAATAAAGTAAAAAAAATAAAGTAGCATTTTATTGAACAATTTTAAGAAGAGCTTTGAACGTTGTAAAGATTTATTATAAAAAAAAGGTAATTGCGCGACAAAGCACGAGAAATATCGTTCTTTCTCGTTCGGTTATGTGTTGTATGAATGAAAAGTAGAAGATCGGCAACGCTTAGCAGTATTTTTGTAGTAGTATGTGTATGTGTGCGTCACATGAAATAAAGGTTTGAATAAAAATCCTGAAATGAAAAAAAAAATCCTACGTCTAAACTGTTGAGGTACCTTGATTAATTTCTTTTGCTTTGGGTTTAAAATATTTTACTCTTTATACAGTTTCAGTAAAAGGAGCGCTGCCGCTTCCACCCTGTACATATATATATATATATATATATATATATATATATCATCTCTACACACTACGCGCCCTGTAACTTTTTTCTTCAGCATCTAAATGTTTATTCATATTTCTTTTCATTTTTACTCATGGCACACGCGGTCGCTGTGCTGTTAAGAAAATCTAATAATTACTATCCTAAATGAACTTACTCTACCAATTTTGCGTATCTGGAGACCGGTGATACTCAGATATAAGCTTGAGCGCCGAGGCTTTACAAAAGAAAAGTTTACTAATCTTCTTTTTTGTTAAATTTATTCAATTTTTTAAATTCTGAAACAGACACATACATCAATACATATTTACCAGATAAAGAGACTTCCTCGCGACTTCGCCCGTGTTAGAAAAATTGGTAGAGAATTCAGATAAATTAGAATAATAGACTGAAAGAATAATAAGAGGGTAGTCGTATCGAACAAACATCAGAAGTGGATGGTAGTTATAAGTAATGTTACTTACTCTTTAGACGATGAGAAGCATGGAGTATTGCCTGGGACTTGCGACCACAGGTGTAGGCTTCAGGGGCCCTTTTACATATTCTAACACTCGCCTTCACTGCTCCAGCCCAGTATAATTACAAATAGGCCTTAACCACATTCATATTTAAATTAATTGATTAACTAAATAATCAATTATCCGAACAGTCTAGGATAGCCAGCGTCAAAGCCAAAACTCCACATAGATAATTATAAATAGTTCTTAACCACATTTATAATTAAAATAATAATTAATTATTCAAATAGTCGAGGTCAGCCAGCGGCAGAGCACGAGTAGTGATCCGAGCCCCACCAGAGTCAAGACCGACCGTACAATGCCCTTGCGTGCCTTTTGACTTGCTTATATTATCGTTCACAAATAAATTGTAGGGTAGAACGAATAAGAATTGATGACGCGCCTAATAGTGGCGTGATCGGTAGGTGTCGTATAAAAATCTATAAGGTACTTACATGATAAACTGACTTATTTACTTCTTATTATTTAATAAACATTAAAAATACTGAGAATAAGGGAGCAAAAATATGACGGTGAACTTTGCTCTTTTGACAAATTAAACAGTCTTGTGTCCACACTCTACAGTCCTCGCAGATTCCTAGCCATACAAATCTTTGTGTTAGTAGTGGCACTGTAGCTGTCCTACCAGGATGACTCAAGCTGTGTAACGATTCAAAAACTTATAGCGAAAAAGCGAAATTTCTCAGTAACGAACGAGCGCAAAGAAGACATTGATACGTCACAGTATATCACAATTTACAATTATTGCACATAAAATTTACACAAATTATATACAAAATAAGTAAAAATAACATGTACAATAACGCGGCCTTATCGCTTAAAGCGATGTCTTCCAGGCAACCTTTGGTCGTTGGAGTTGTATAATTTTTTTATACATGGTGGGTGGTGCATTAAATTGCATTATTTAAAAGTAGAAATAAAAATAATATATATATATTATAAATAAATATGTTAATAAACAATAAACAACGTACAATAAATAACATATATGTAAAGTAGTTCTTTTACTCTTCATACAATATAAATAGTCTGGTCATGACCTTAGAGGTCCTACGTTTTAATATTATCTATGGCAGCACTTTGCTCTATGATCATTTTTATAACGGCATGGCTAGAAGAATTGTCTCCGGCTTTAATGGATAAAACGTGGTTTTGCAACGTGTAAAATATGATATTTGAAGCAATAGCTTTTAATGTTGTTTCTTTTTACAGTTCAGGATTTATATATTGTTTTAAAAAGAATTTGTAATTACAAATTATAAAAATAAATTTCTCCTTACAGAGCAACAACTACAGCTTTTTGTTTCTATATATCCACATCTCTATATATAATAAGACAGTAAAAATATTTTGTCTGTACATTTAGTAATTTTGACTGAAATGGATAGAGGGACTTAAAAAGAATAATAGAAAGCAAAAATATATATTTTTAATTTCTTGTCTGTCTGTCTGTCGATATATACGTCTACATTTTTCTCTGAAAGTACTGAATCGATTTACGTAAAAGTTTCGCCAATTGCTTTGTTAACTCAACTTAACTACTAAAGTTTGGTTCATCAAAATCGGTTCATTAAAAAAAAAGTTATCGTCATTTGAATGAACTCAAGGCATTAGTTTGCCTGTGAATGTTATATAGCAATCGCGCTGGTAAGATTCCTGGCTAAAGAATGATATTCGAAACGTCTTGGTTATATGACTGTTGATAAAAATATATATTTTTGATGCACTATTATACAATATTTTATACAACAAAGTAAACAAAATTGAACTGTTAGTGGAGATTACCTTCATAAATCATAACAGTTAAGTTTAAGTCGTAATTAATTCAACACAGAGATAAAGACCGATTTGATCTTCAAAGAAATATTAAGTAAATACATAGATTCTTCGGTTCGTTCGTTCGTTTGAAATAAATCTATATAAAAATGCCTAAAAACAGCCTTTCTACGTGCATTCTGTAATAACTACATATTTACCAATTGTACATTTAGCTAATAAATAATATATGTAACTAATTTAAAAACTGTACAGGAATTAATATGCAATCATTACAGTTATTTTACAAAGAATATTATGAATCTTTCAAATTATTAATTTAACATTTAAGGCTGTTTCTGAAAGAGTAAATTAAATTATTCACTGACATCAGAACATTTAACAGAGTTTTAGAATTTTGATGAGACGTACATTACATAGGTAAAAAGAACATAATGTTACAAAAATATATACGTGTAATAAATAATTAGCTGTATGTATATTTTATAAATATCAAATATCAACAATGGTCGTATTTTTTAATTCAAAACAATCAAAAATTCTTATAGAAATTACGATAATGTAGTAAAAAAATTATATATATATATTGAAGACAAGGCAAACGAGCGTTCGGGTCACCTGATGGTAAGTGATTACCGCCGCCCACGACCCCGTGCAACACCAGAGCAGCTGCAGGTGAGTTGCCTGCCTGTAAGGGCGCCGGAGAATTAGAATATTACAGATGAAAGTAATAAAAAATCATATTAGAAGTCATTATAATTGTCAGTCAATTCTGTTTATTAAATAAATAACCATGTAGTTAAAGCGGGCGAAGCCGCAGGCGAGCCGCTAGTATATACTATATTGATTTCACAATCCATACCTCCATACCTATATTATAAATTCGAAAGTCTGTCTGTCAGAGCCAAACCGCTGAAGCTTCAATATTAAAATATCTTTCAATTTGACATGCAATTTATTTTGCCATGTTATTTTATCCGTCGCTAATCGTTGCTAGGCAAGAAGGAATTTTATTATTTGGAGAAAAGGTCGCCTAAAGTGAGCTTCATGAACGTATAACGCATAACGAGCGGCTGACTCAATCTTATAAGACACATAAAAATAATGTTTTAGAAAAATATTGTTTTAGAAAAATATTGTCCTTAAAAACTATAAAAAAAAGTCCACGATGGTATATGTTTATCTGTGAAGGTAACTATTTTAATATATTTAATTTAAATTTATCGGCTTATTCATATATTTTCTATAATTTGGTATTCATCCTTATCAAAATAAATATAATAATCACCTTTAGCATTTCATCTAGATTGACATTATAGCTTACTGTACAACATTCTAACAAATAATTAAGGAGATATCACTGATTCAAAATGGCCTACGAGCCGCACAGTATGACCGACCCGAACAGGCAGACAACGTTGACGGTTTTGGTGAATTTCATACATTTTCCATGCATTTGCCATTGCTGGCGACGTGACTCTATCACACGTACTTTAGTCGCCTCTTACGACACCACCAGTACCAGGATGATCTTATTCTAGGCCGGGATCACACGGCACAAATTTTCGATTTACTGTAAATTTTTATGTAATTATTTGTTGTCTATAATTAATTTATATTTGTTTATTTCAGTTCTCTTAGCTTATCCAATTAGTATGTTAGTTAGATTTTTAAAAATTTCTTAATGTGTAAGTTTTGGCCCTGCGCGGCATCGCCCGCCACTTAAATCATAATTTTAATCTTTTCCGATTTTATTATATATTGCTCGCAAAAATTATCGTATTAAATATAGAAAAATATTTCGATAAAAATCATGTCCACGGAGGAACAAATAATTTATTATTTCAGATTAAATTAACGATGAAAAATGAATTTTAAATTGAGCAGGTGGTAAAAAAAATAATATGTGGCGGATTTAAAATGAATAAAATAATGTTGCGAGTAGAACTTTAAGTAATAGAATTATCAAGTAGACAAATTAACAATATCTTTTCTATATTAATATAAAATATGGTATTTTAACGTTTGAAACAAATCCTAAGAAATTTATTAAAACAAAATTTAAACAAATCCTAAGACTACGACCATAAGTTATATTATTTAAAAACAAATAAAAACAATTTACTTCACCCATTCATACAAATATATACAAATGTAAGAAAAAATTACACTTCACTCCAAATCACTTCTAATTAAACACTTATTTATTAATTGTTATAATTTACAACTTTTATTTTAAATGTTTTTACAGAATTATTATAAAAGTGACATATTATAACTTACCACATAAGTATAACTGCCGCCTTCATGATTCTAAAACCAATGTTAACACACTTGTAAGAACCGTCTACTTATACTCACCACATGCTTGTCGATCCGTAAAAAAAATACTTTATACATTTAAAACTATTACTAACTAGCGGCGCATGTAATAGAGTATTATAAAATTATGATTATATTTAATTGCTATTAAATAATAAGAAACATATATAAAATATGTGACATGACATTTGACCAGCTCAAAAACAACATTCGCGAGGAGATGGCCGCTATTACACAAGCAAGTTTTCCTGAATTTGAGGTCTCGACTTGAAGAGTGTATACGAGAAAATGGCTCACGTCTCAGTGATGTTATGTTTAAATTCCCACATATTACTAAAAAAAGTTATATCCTATTAATTGTAGTTTCTTTCTATATTTTTTTAAAATCCCCTCAACTTAATGGACCATCCTGTATTATTTAATTATATTTAGGGAAAATTGGTTGATTATTTTAATATGTTTATCTATACTGTAATACAGTTAATAAATTATAATCCAAAATCTTTTCAGAGGATATTTGATTTTGCTCCCTCATTTTTTTTTATTTAATAAGCAGTATGTATATACACGACAAACGCGAATTATCGCGTTTGTGGGAATTATCCCACCTAAATAAAACCCACAAGAATTTCGACAAAAAAAATAGAAACACAGCCCGCTTTTATCACAGGAGGGACTTAAGTTTGGCCTAAAGCAACTTATAGGATAGTTTTTATCATGGAGTATAAAAAAAAATTGACATAATCAAATTTAAAAAAAAAGTTGATTACTCGCAAGTGAAGCTAAATTATATAATTCAAATTGTTAATGTTAAGTCGAATAAATCTCTTATCGTCATATTAACCACAATTTAAAACAAGAAAGTATTATTAATATTTTTTTTAGTATACCATAAATATTATTTTGAACGTCAATATTGGGTTTAGATGACGTGGTGATGTGACATTTTAATAATTGGTATGTATGTTATATTCAATTATAGTAGATAGATTAACTTTCTCAAGAGTGTATGTAAAAAATACATTATATAATCATGTTAAGGAAATACCAAATATATTCTATAAAATAAAACTTAATTTTATACTCAAAAAAAAATAATTATATGCAATTTTATTAATAAGTTTTAAATATTTTGTATTTCTAAGATTTATATCGATGTGTAATCTAATATGACTTAGTTTTTATAACACAATATATTATTATTACAATAAAAAGAGCAACCTTTAAAGAAGATAAGTATGTATTATAGACGAACTAAAAAGTAAAAAAATATTTTTACATAAAGTAAAACGTACTTTGATTTTGTTAAACAAAAATGGAACTCTTATAGGATCACTTTGTTGTCCGTCTGTCCCTCTGTCAAGACTTGTGATTGTGTTGAGGTACAACGCAGTCAGAAGATATGAGCATTTATGTATTGTTTTTGCTTTATTTTGTATGAAATTCACCGCGCATCAATACCTATAATATACTTCCCGTAGACCAACTGTAAAGAAATTTAGAACGAAATAAGATCTTACAATAAAAATCTGAAAAGTAAAAATTTATAGATATTTCATAGAAAAAGTCAATATTTATATTTTTAGTTCATTACATACTAAATAAGTGTATTTGCCCGAAACTTAAGTTTTTTAGCTTTATTCGCCGCATCATCAAAATCTATAAGGTATTTCCCAATCACAATCCTGAAATTGGTACAAGCCCGGTCGGTTTTTTCTTAAATACAATTAAATAAACATATTTTAAGCGGACGTAGCCGCACAGGTATAACTAGTATTAAATAAAATAATGATATGGAAAAAAAGAGTATGGACCATATGTTAAAGTGTAAGCTATCAGATTTTAAATAAATTTTATATTTTGAGGCCAGTCGTGGCGCAGAGGCACGAAGTGTGACTGTAAAATCGACTGGTTGTGGGTTCGATCCCCACTCGAGGTAATGAAATATTTATTTACATTTATATTTTCATTTCTTCGCTCTGGTGTCGAGACAAAGCGCGACGTTGAGTTCCGCCACTCAACACGCAATGCCTCCATAACTCGGCGGAAAGTGGGGAACTGAGTGTCTTAACACTAGGTTCCCTCTGCCTACCCTGCTGTTTGCAAGATACAGCGTGAAGCTGAAGCTTTAAAAAATCTATTATTAGTATCATGTGTAACTAGTATTAAACCTATTAGTATTCATCTATACTAATATAATAAAGTGGAAGAGTTTGTTTGTTTGCTTAAACGTTAGATCTCTGGATCTACCGGTCCAATTTGCTTTTTTTTTGGTGCTTTTTGAAAGCTACATTCTTTAGAAGTGCTATAGGCTATATAACATTACGGTAATAATGAATGCCAATGAATTGCTTTAAGCGCTGCATACAATATGGCAGAAATATTAAATTTAATCAGTTCTAAAAAAGTCCCAATAAGGCATTTTGTAACAAAAAAATAATTGAAAATTGCAAGGTGATTTTCACCGATTTTTATTTGAAATGGATATTGAAACTTACGAACGAAATTTATTTCTTTATCAAGATTTTTTTATGAAGATATACGTCGTAATTTGGAAGATGTCAAATTAAAATAATTCAACGCTCTGTTTACGGCTAGGCACGAGTCCCGCGGGGAGGCCCCTTGCCGCCGATGACATCCTCGCAAGCAGCCACGTAGTGCTTGCACTTTCTTAGAATTATAAAAAAAACAAATCTGTTGGAAAATGTAGCATAATAAAAGTTATATAGACGGTATGCGGCTGAAGCCGCGTGTGGATCGCTAGTTAATTTTATACCTAATATATTTCATATTTTTAGAACATTTGAAAGACAATTTTCTATTATTGCACTCCATTTGCATACATTTTAATTTGGAGGAATTTTCAGAAGAAAAGGAAGTACCTTCATGACATGGTAATTAATGGAATAGCACTGCAATTGAAGATATCACGGAAAGTATATCTCTCATAAATAATAACTTTATAAGATGAAGAATTATTCACATTTTATTAATTATTACTTAAGATTTTTGCATCTAATTTTGCTAAAATGATTTACCGCATACAAGGATTGTCTTAAATTAAAGTTTTAAAATAAACTGACATAGTCGTAGTTCTTTATGTCAGGCTCTACAAATTTTAACTTTATTTCTTAATATCTTTATGAATATTTTTTTCAAATTCTGCTAATATTATTTTATTTGGGCCATTTCACTTTGACCTCCGTATGCTTAATCAAAAACTGTCCCCTATACTTTTAGCTCACGTTATTGAACATTTTTAAGAAGAGATCTATCTTGGAAGGAGAAGACGTAACTTCTTAAGCTGTAGTATAATTGCTCTTTCTATTTCATCAGATAATCATTGTACTAATATAGCCCCTAGGATTCTTGGAGATGCATTACGTAATTATTTCTTTTAATTACTTTATATTGTTTACTTTGTTCAAAATAATTTAAATTGAAATTAATAAAAATTGTATTTTGGTGTCGAGGCAAAACGCAGCATAGAGTTCCGCCACTCAACACGCAATGCATTCAGAATTCGGCGGAAAATGAGAAGCGAAGTGTCTGATACTAGATTCCCTCTACTTACCCTGCTATGTGCGGGTTATAACGTGACGCTAAAAATATCTGAAGTGTTATTTAGCTAAATGATGTTCAACATGAACAAGGCAACAGAATGCTTAAATACTTATAAAATTAAAAAATTAAATTAGCTTCACGCTGTATCCCGCACACAGCAGGGTAGGCAGAGGGAACCTAGTGTTAAGACACTCCGTTCCCCACTTTCTGCCGAATTTTGGAGGCATTGCGTGTTG
>DWLH01001898.1:0-11781 GCA_018249795.1 Heliconius telesiphe telesiphe | reverse complement strand
GGCCTGCAAGCGGAGGCGCACGAGTGCAACGTGCGCACGGCGCTGGAGGCGAGCGCGCGCCTCGGCATCGCGCAGGTGCTCACCGCGGCCGACGTGTGCCGCGTCGCTGTGCCGGACAAACTGGCTGTGAGTAGCGGCCGCCTTCACGTTTGCAGATTTCATTTTAGGATATTTTTATTTCAGATTATCCTATTAGATATTTTTATTTTAAATTATCTTAATTTTAGATTATTACTGAATGAATAATGCGTTAAAGCTGAGAAAGCCTAACTTCAGGTAGGCCACAACTCGTCGACTTACAGACAAATACAGTATAAACTTTGTAACGACCCTCAATATAACGATTTTTTCGAAATCTCCTAAAACTGCCCGTAAGAGTTAATACAAAATATACCTTTACAATACGAATACATTTGTTCGAAACCTTTTTATAACGAATTTTCTATCTTGCAAATATATATAAAAGGATTATTTACCTTTATATAACGAATTTCGTTAACTTATAACCTTTACATAACGAATCCTATAAGTTTACTGCGTTCAGTTTCATATTAAATTCATGACTCGACAGGTCCAGACTTGTTAAATCTTTCGTAAGACAGTTATTGTTTGACTTTCTGTAATGTAAACATTGCTATTTGATACTGTTTGCAATGGCTGATAAACGAAAAACCTGAGATCAATATTTTTTTTTTACCTTTTTAAAACGAATCGTAGACCATCCTAGCCTCTGTATAACGGACCTCATTGTAACAAAATACTTAGTATAAGGAATATTTTCTGATTCCCTTCAGTACCGTTAAATCGAGGTTGCACTGTATATTGAACGTCGTTGGGAGGAGTTTACGTCACGACTTGGTAAATAAACGAATTGACATTTGTATATATTGTATACAATGGTATATTGTGATATTACTTGTTGTAAAAAGGCCACATGCAGAGCTCTCTTTTTTTCTCTGTATGCCTCCATCAAAACTCTGAGGGCAAAAATGGCGTTTATAGTGCCCGATACCTAGCTGAAATCCATATTGAGGCTCAGACAGTACACTTGGCGGAGCCTGAGATCCATCATGCTCAAAAAGCTTCATGAACACTGTAAATACCTTCCTTTGTAAATAGGGATAATGAACCTTAGCCGCCTCTAGTTTGAGATTTTTCCAGTATTCAAGATATGGTTAAAAAAAGTCAGTAAGTATGAGCATACCAAGAAAACCCAACGATTTCTACGATTCGATCGAAATATCGTCAAGTCTCACCGCCTAACTTCGACCTTCGACGCATGAAGAACGGAAAATTGTACCTAGTTTGTTCTTATTTCGGTTCATTTTATAGCGAGTAGTGGTTTTTAGTAGAACGATGCCATCTAGCCTCCAAAACTCATCTTATAGAAAAAACAGAGGGAAGAGAAATAGGACAGGTAAAATAGAGAAGCTACGAAGAGAGAGGGAAAAGGAAGGACACCGCTTTGACGGAGTCGATGAGGGTATAACACTGGCGGCTCAAGGGTTGCGTACCCGTGTGCCCAAGAGCAAATATCTATCTCTGGTGCAGTTATAACTTATTCGTTGTCATAATAAAAGAAACTATTTTAAGTAAAACGGTGATATTTTTTATGTGTTATAAGCACTAACGAGAGTGTCTCCTTATACATGACATTGATTTCGAAGTTCTTTATATACATTATAAAAATCACTTACTCTTTGTTTATATAGGCTATGTATTTCATTTTAATTGCATAAAATATAATTATGTGTTTTCAGATAATGACTTACTTATTTCAACTGAGAGCGTACTTCACTGGTAACGAGCTTCAAGTGGAACAACTCGGTAAGTGATAATTAACTAAATTTCAAGGCGATATTGATATTTCACTGATTTTTATTGAAACTTACTAGCGAAAGTTATTGATTGCACTATCAATTTTTTTATGAAGATAAGTAATTTTATGAAGAAGATAATATATATATTTTTCGAGAAAATATAAAATTAAAATAATTCAATGCTCTGTTGACGGCCGCAAGCCTAGGCTCGGGTACCGTGGGGGCGACATTGCCACTCATGACATCCTCTCAAGCAAAATGATTATATTAATTATGTATTATATTCTCAGGTAACGACGAAACAGAGTCTTCTTACCTAGTAGGAAGACACGATACCGACGAATCGTTACCCGCTGAGTTGTTCAGTCGAGAAGTTAGCGCGCGACGATCGAGGAATCGACCGATGTTAGTATTTGTATATATCGTACTCTAAATCAAACTCTTAAATCATATTAATCGACAAGCTTATCCACAGATTCCAATGCTAAACATACTCATGTCAATCTCAACCTAGATCTTAAGATAAATGCCCAGGAAAAAGAAATACTTTTAATTGATAGAATAGATTTTCTTTTATAATAAAATTTACCAAATAATGAAAAAAAACACATATGTGGACACAGATATATATTTCAAAGCCCAATAGTCTTACATCAATCCCAAGATACATTTTAAAATTAATTCTGCAAAAAAGAGAAATCCTTAAATTGATTATACAATATTTTATTGGTAAAACAAAAAAAAGAAATTAAACCTTTTACTTCTTTTTAAATTTCTTACAGATCCCAAGGCTCAATAGACTCACGTCAGTCCCAAGATAGATCTCAAGACAAATCTCAAGATAAATCTCCAGAAAAAGAAAAATCTCCTCCTATAAGGGAAGTGAGAGATATGCTTCTATCTTCAAAAAGCATTTTGGGTAAAATGTTGTCACCTAAGGAGGAGAAACCGAGTGCTAAATGGTTTACTGATGTTAAGACTGAGGTATGTATTTTATAGTATTTTTTATAAAAACAGTGTAAAGGCACTCCGTTTTCCTCTTTCCGATCAATTTTTTAAACATTGGGTGTTGAATAGTGAAGCTCAACGCCGCGCTTTGTCTACCAGAGGGGGGAAATTCATATAACTTAAACATAATCATCCTTTCGAGTATTTTGAAAGATTGACGTTGTACCTTTAATTAGTGTACAATAAAGAAAGAGTATTTGAATTTTGAAAAATACATTTAAATAAGTAAGTTTCAAGCTCTTACAAATGATGCTATGCAGGAGCGGAACTTAACGCCACTGGTTACCAGAAGAAATGAAAATAAACATTTTACTCCCTCGAATGGAAATCGAACCGCCCACACACCACAACCATCGCGTAATTTCATGTCTTTAAAATATATAATCTTTAGATTTTTTTTTAATACTAGGTTCCTCTCTGCCTACCCGCTTAATGCGAAATACAGCTTGAAGTTGCATTTTTATATTAAAGTAGTAAAAAATAAGGAAGTGTTTTGTTTTTCTTGTAGCCAATCCCAGCTCGACCAGAGAAGCTGATGACTCGCAAGGAACTGACTGATCCATTCGGGTCTGATGAAGAAGAAGAACCTGCTAATAATATAAAGGAAATTGGAAATGGAGTCGGTGAGATTTAAACTTTTTTTTCAGTAGAATATTGTTTTTTTTTGTTATAGTGTCGTATGTATAAAAGATAATGTAATTAAAATTGGTAATTAAAAACTCTCGACACAAAAGCTGTAAAAAGTAAACAAAAATAACTAGAAAAGATCTTTACAAGATGAACATATTTTCTTACATCATGGCTAAGAACACGCGATTAAGTCACCTTTCACACAAAAAAGAAAACTAAATCAAAATCAGTTCATCCGTTTCGGAACTACGATGCACTCCAAACTTATGATATCATACGAGTATATCTGTTTTCGGCGGGGGCTAAAAATATGTATTGTATTTTGAAAGAGAAATTTATATATGGCTCATTTTGTTCAACAATGACCTATTTAATTTTTTTAGGGCTTTTATTAATTCTGCCATACCATTTAAAGAAAAAAGGAACCTTTATAAGATATCCAGTTAAAATTCATGAGTTACAAAATTTTAAACTTGCTTAAAGAATATATGGCCGTTTATATAGCAAAAAACTCGACACTACAAAAGGAATCAAAATTAATAGAGTACATCCGGTTAACCTAGAATTATGAAATTTGGTAGCTAGCATCTACAGATAGTGCTAGTTTAGAAAAAACGATAACTATACATTTGTGGTTAAAATCTAAAAAATTATAAATAACCTTAAAAGGAGGCAAAATTTGGTATTAAAGCCGCTAGTTCAAGTAAGATGTCAGTTAAAAGAGCTCTGGCTAAGCAAAGTTTGAATTTCAGAAAAAGCTTAAGACGATTTTTTGTACGAAACCCTCGGTGGGCCGACTCGCGCTTGTCCATTTTTTTTTAAATATTGCACGAGACAATAGAAGTTTGTAAGTAGTCTTTTCGCATACATTGATGCATCTAACACGTTTTTAAAAAGTGCAATAATGTCGTTGTTGCACCAAATTAGCAATATATTTTGTCAGTGTAATTTTTTTCACATATAGCAGGTTAGGCAGAGAAAAATTAGCGCTAAGACACTACTTTCCGCTCGAATTTCAGGCATTGCAAGTCGAGTGTCAGTAGTCAACACCGTATGTTGTCTACTGAAGCGATGATCATTTCCTCTCACGGAAATCGAACCCACAAACATCGCCTATACAGTCAGAAGCTCTAAATTCTACTACCGGTGGACTCAATATTACTCATGCGGATAATATGTATTTAAATATCCCTTTGTTTTTTACAGTAAAACTTGAACCAAAACCAGTTATTGAACCCGCTATCACCGACCCGTTGAACGTCATAGACACAACAAATTCCAATGAGAAACAAAAAGCTGTTGAACTGCCAAAACCTACGCCGGTAAGTAAATAATGTATTTATATTAGTTTGGCTTTTGTTATGTTTTAGTGGATTTTAGTTGGTTTTTTTACTTAGTTAGTTTTTGAGTGATTTAGAAAAGTTAGTTTATTTACTAAATGTTTTTTTCTTTGAATAGATTTATTAAAAAGTTATAATGCTCTCAGGTGTTCTGAATTGTTTGAATAAATTATAGTCTGTGTCATTTATTCATTTACACAAACGTCAACATGCAGACATTTATATAGAAATCATACTTATCCATATAAATTTACAGTTATAAACTTTTTTTAATAACTTCATTTAAAAATGTGAAATTAAATATTAATCACTATCTAATATAATTACACTAAAATTTCATAAAAAGCTAATATAAAAATTATTTCTTTCCATACGCTTCATATGTGTGTGTGCTTCGCTGTTTGGATTTAAAACAATTGGGCGCTTTAAAACAAAATGGCGTCACTTAAACCAAAATGATATCATAAAAATGACATTTTCCATCAATATGGCCTCGTGAATCAAAATGGCATGCTTTAAAACAAAATGGCGTCTAAATACAATATGACGCTAAATAAACAAAAAATGGTGTGCTTTTTCGCTTTATCAAATCCCAGCAATTATTGTCACGTCACGATGAATTGAAAGAGAGAGCGAGACAGCTGCTCGAAGCGACAAAACGCGAAGCGAAAGAAAAGGACAAAATGTGTGAAAACGATATAATGAACGGATTGAATGATATTGGAAGTCCGAAAAAGGTAGGTGTTTTGTGGTATTTTTGTGATTTTTTATTATTTCTAATATTTACTTATTCCACACTTAAGAAAAAAATTTATACATACATCAACGCTATAAAAACTTAATCATAGGGAGATTTGAACCCGCGCCTCTTGTTGACTGCCCAATCGCTCTGACCATGATCATGAGCCATACGTTTGCATCAAGCTACGTCGAAATTCTTATACTTTTATTATTATTTTCTTGTTATTACTAAGTTTTTTGTAATTTTTTTTTTGGTGAATGGATGCTCTGTTTGTTTATATTTTTTTTGTATTTGTTTTTTCTTACATATGTTCTGAATGACTAATTCTGAAATAAGTTTGTAGACATATTGAACTCTCAGAATAAATATTTAAAAAAATATAACGAGTCACATCAACGTTTTTGTTATCAGCATATATAAAAAATAAGGTAACTCGAGAAAAAGGAATCTGTTTAAATTTTTTTCTATCTTCAAAAATCAGCTGTATCCCGCTCACAGCAGGATAGGCAGAGGGAACCTAATGTTAAGGCACACCGTGCCCCACTTTCTGCCGGATTCTGGAGGCATTGCGTGTTAAGTGGCAAAACTCAACGCCGCGCTTTTGCCTCATTACCAGAACGAAAAAATGGAAATGTAAATTTTAGTAAATATTTCATCTCCTCGAGTGGGGATCGAACCCACACCCAGTCGGTCAGTCACACTTTGTACCCCTGCACTACGAATGATTGAGACATTAAAAATTAAAGTACTACGCGGCAAAATCTGGCTAAGCGTGTGACGTCACGTTGCGTCTTTCCATAGTTTTGCTTGCTTGGCTCTTTCTGCTTTGCTATAAATTCAATTGTTTTTTTTTAGTAACCAGAGACCAGTCGTGGCGCAGGGGCACAATTTCTGACTGTAAAACCGACTGGTTGTGGGTGAAATATTTACTTAAATTTATATTTCCATTTTTTCGCTCTGGTATAAAGGCCGCACTTGCCGCCGCGAGGCCGCCGCGTTGAATTCTGCCACTCAACACGCAATGCTTCCAAAATTCGGCAGAAAGTGGGGAACGGAATGTCTTAACACTAGGTTCCCTCTGCCTATCCTGCAGTGTGCGGGATACAGCTGATTAATAATGGTTAAGAAATATTATTTATAGTCTCTAGGGACCAGTCGTGGCGCAGGAATATAAGCGAGTGACTGTAACCAAGACTGGTTGTGGGTTCGATCCACACTCGAAGAAATGAAATATTTTATATTTATATTTCTTCACTCAACACGTAATTCCTCCAGAATTCAGCGGAAAGTTGGGAGTGGAGAGTCTTAACACTAGGCTTCCGCTGTCTACCCAGCTGCATGTGGGCAAAGAGAAGAGTGGAGTATTGTAACACTAGGCTCCCTCTGCCTACTTAGCAGAGTACTTGCGGAAAGTGCGTGAAGCTTAAAAAATATGTGTTTCGTCGAGGCAAAGAGGCTCAGGCGTGCGACTGTAATTATAAAGGTTGTGAGTTCGATTCCCTCGGTGGAAATTTTCATATATTTTATATTTTCATTTTCCTCGCTGTGGTGCAAAACATGGCTTTGTGTTCCGCTACTCAACACGAAATGCCTCCAAAATTCAGCGAAAAGTGGAGAACAGAAATGTCTTAATGGGAACGGAGTGTTTTAACACTAGGTTGCCAGATTCTCTCTGCCTACACGCGTGAGGGATACAGCATAAAGCTATAAAACAATATTTTCCCTGCCCTATTAGTCTACAATGAGGTGTTTTAGAATTATTCATTCATTACGTGTCTCGTAATGTACGTATAACCTGTACGTATAACCTACTTCCTTTATTTTGTAAAAGATTTTGATATTTAAAGTATAAAGATTAAGTTTAGAACTGTTGCACCAATTTTATTATTTTTATATATTTTTTATATACACTTTCTTTATTATATAGGCAATCATTTGTGTTTTTTTATAAATTATATTATATTTTTTCTTATACAGGCCATAACTGAGGAAGAGAGACAAGCGATGTTAAGAGAAAGAGCGAGAAAGTTAATAGCAGATGCCAGAGCGGGCATCGTCAGGTAAATAATATTTTACACATATGTATATGGTTGTATAGCTTTTGATTAAATAGTTTAACTAACTATATATTTTTATTTTATAATTTAGTATAGAAGAGAATGTTGGTCAATAGTCAATAGTAGCAGATGATTTTTTATTCTATCTATGAAAATGTAATCGAAAAATATTAAGAACTCTAAAAATATTAAAGTAAAAGATATATCAAAGCCACTTAAGTCCTTTTCAAGACTAAGTTAGTTTTAACAATTTGATGAACAGATAGGCAGTCAGATAATTTCCATGTAAAATAATAATTTTGATATAAAATTAATAACAGAATCCTATATAATATATTATAAATTAAGTTTTTATCTCTATATATAATATGGATTTTTATATTTTCTTTTTAGTCCGACGTCTCCATTGTCTCCATCTCGCACCAGAGGGACTTTAGAAATTATTAGTAAACAATCAGTTATGGAAGAATTTGCTGCAGGTAATAATAAATAATAATAAACCGCTTAATAACAAATAGTAATAAAATACTCGTTTCGGTAACAAGGTAAACTTCCGCTACCCAACACGCAATATTTCATGAATTTGGGGCAAAATGTGAAACGGAATATCTTAATGAGAAAAGGAGTTTTAAAACTAGGTTCCCATATTCCCTCTGCTTACCCTTCTATGTGTAGAATATGGTGTGAAGCTAAATTATTTGAGGTTTTCTTGTTGCTATAGGACAAAGTTTAAATGTAACACGATGATTGTGTGCTCGATAGCCATGACTTCGCCGTTCCCACTGCGGCGTTGGGTTAGAATAGATAGATATATTTTTTATTAAATATATTTATTTCATTAAATACATATATATATATATATATATATCATCATTTTCAATAACAGCAGGTGGCGTCGAGCAGTTAGAAGGTCTAATATCTAGACCTGAATCGATACCATCCAGCCCTGGTTCCAGGAAAAGTGCACCCAGCCCGGATAGATCAGGTTAATTTAAGAGAAATTTAGTAATAAAAAGAAACTTAAATACTTAACTTCTACTACTAGCTGTAGCTGTTCATATCAGGATATTTCTCACTTTGAAAATTTCCTTCCCGTGTGTACAATGCGCACGAAAGTTCAGAAATCTTAACTTTAAGGCGGTCACGATTCGTTGAACGTACTGTAAAAACAAACAAATTTATTAATAAATGAGCTTTATACACAGTATATAATGTCTGAAAATAAAAATACATGTTTAAATGTTTTTTAAATGTATCTTCGGGGATAACCTTGATCGCAAGTACAATTGGTTTTATCGAAACAACATGATATAGTATAATCCATAGTTTATCTCGATAGACACCAACACAAAACAAATATAACATTTTAATTCGAACCAATAGTTCCGGAGATTAGAGTGTTCAACCAAACAATTTTTTCAGTTTTATAATATTTGTATAACTAAAATTAGATTTTGGTGGATTTATAATGTTGACATGAGCATATTATATGTTTGTTATGTCATTTGTGAATAAATATAACAACTTTATATTATTAAAATATATTTAACACTTATATATGTTCAGAGGTGCCCAGTGCAGACAGCAGGTCGCGCAGTCGCAGTCCCGCCTCCCCGCACGCACTAGACAACCTACTTGATGATGACCAGGTACGAAATATATAGTATACACAAATAATATGAATGGAAATACACAAAGCCTTTGAATTCTGCGGAAAGTGGAGAACAGAGTGTCTTTAACACTACGTTCCCTTTGCCTACCCCGCTGCGTGTGGGATACATCGTGAACTTGATATTATCATAATATTTAAAAATATATATATTTACTATAATATATTTTTTAGCTTCACTGTGTATATCGCGTATAGCGGGGGGAACCTGGGAGCCTATTTAAAACACTCCATTCCCTTCAAGATATTAAGGAAATCAACGTCGCGTTTTGTCTTGTTACCAGAGCGAAGAAATGAAAATATTAAATAATTCATTTCCTCGAGTGAAGATCGAACCCACAACCTGTCGCGTTGCGTTTATAGTCGCACGCTTGTATCCCTGCGCTTCTATTCTGTACATATGTTCAATAAAAAAATATAAAATTATTATCTTTATGTAGTATATAAAAATATATTTTTAACAGGAGCGTGAAACAGGTTCATATATAGCAAGTGAACTTGAAGCGTTAGAAAAGGAACAAAGTGCTATCGACGAGAAAGCTGCGGCCTTGGAGAAACAACTGCGTAGAGTGATCGATGCGGCTGATAATACCGAGGTAAGAACGGGACAGAGATACAGCGTTCGTATTTGTGAAAAAGAAATAGATATTTGTTGGAAAGCTGATGATAATACTGAAGTGAGAGCGAGATAGTTATTAAGAGTGTGTGTGAGAGAGAAAGAGATCATGGTAGAAATATATGGTAGAAATGAGAGTGAGATAGAGTTATAGAGAGAGTGTGTTTGTGAGAATGAGATATGCATATTTGGTGCTACCTAGAGCTATGAATGCTGCTAATAATACTGAGGTGAGAGCGAGATGGAAATAAGATGTGTGCAAGGAAAAGAGATATATGGCAGATGTGCGAGTGAGACAGATATGTGCGAGAGCGAGTGTGAGAGAAACAGAGAAAGATGTTTAGAGTGGGGTACATGTGTAAGAAAGAAAAAGATTGATAATAGAATACGTAGAGATATGGATGTGGCTGATAATAATGAGAGCGAGATGAAGATATAATCTGTATGTGGGAGAAAAAGATAAAATTATTGTAGAAAAGAGTGAGATAGAAATATTGAGAAAGTGTGTATGTGAGAATATATAGTGATATATTTATAGACTTGGTATATGTGTGTGAAAGACAGATAAATATCGACGATAAAGCTGCGGCCTTGGGGAATAATATTTAGTTCTTCAAAAATATTCAGAAATTTTTGTTATAATTTATGTTCGTTGCCAAAACCTTTTAGACATTAGCTGGTTACTTATGTTGTCTTATTAACAGAATTTCTTTAAATATTCAAAATAATATGGACTATAAATATGTTTTCAGATAAAATGGCGTTATGTAATATTACCTTGTATACGAATTCCACGTGACAATATGGTATTCTAAATGTTTTCTTTATTATACATAGGATGTTCTAAGTTATACTTATTTAGAAAACGTATAAAAAAAAATTTGAACTGGAAACCGACCAGGCGCTCTGACCACTAAGCCATACGTTCTCATCACAAGCTACATCGAAATTTTTATACGCTCGTTACAACTTATTTATGTTGTTACCATCTCTGTAGGAAGATTTTTACAAAATTTTGTATTATATAGTAGTTCATAAATTATCTTAGGTTTTTATTGGCGATTTTTGTTGATATAAACAGTTTTTGTTAGAATATTGTTTTAGTAAGTATTGAACAGTTACTAATTATTAGTAGTTGCCTTAATTTGTATTTTAATAATTCATTAATTTTACTATTTACAAATGTTGTAAATTTTTTTTAAAATGTTTTTTTCTAGGAGGAGAATCGTCTAATGTCCCAGTGGTTCAACTTAGTGAACAAAAAACATGCGCTTTTACGACGTCAAATGCAACTTAATATATTGTAAGTATTTTTTAAATTTTTTTTGCCGTCTGCCTACTCTGCATGTGCGGGATACAACTTGAAGCTGATTTTTTCTTATTTACTTTCTTTTAGCTTCACGTTGTGTTAGCAGGGTAGGCAGAGGGAATCTGGGAACTTAGTGTTAAGATACTGCGTTCCCATAAAGTTATTTCCGTTTTCCGACGAATTCTGGAGGCATTGCGTGTTGAAAGGCGGAACTGAACGCCGCGCAGTGCCAGTGTGAAGAAATGAAAATATTAAATATTTCATTACCTCGAGCGGAAATCGAGTCTATAACCGTTGGGATTATAGTCGTATGTTGTTGTCGCAAATGGACAATAGAGTGTCTTAACACTAAGTTCTCTTCGCCTAAATTTCTATATGCTGAAGCTTTGTTATATAAACTATACTATACTATACTAACTTCACGCTTTATCCCTAGCGGGGTAGTCAGAGAGAACGGAGCGTTAAACGCTACGGTCTCTACATACCTCTTTCGCCTCGTCCACTGTCATCAACCTCTTCATACATGCCCTCCAGGGGGTCCTCATGCTTTTTACGTGACCTTCCTCCAGTATCTTTGATACTGTGTTTTC
>DWLH01001897.1:0-11782 GCA_018249795.1 Heliconius telesiphe telesiphe | reverse complement strand
TTTTTTTGGTTTCCTGTTATCATTTATTCTAGCTTAATGCTGTATCCCGCACATAGCAGGGTAGGCAGAGGGCAGCTAATATTGAGACAGTCCGTTAACCACGTACCGTCAAATTTTCGAGATATTGTATGTCACGACGGCTTTAATTTCATTTTTTAAAGCGAGTATTTTTATCGATAAGTTTTACTTAGATCTTTCATACATAAAATACTAATCAGCTTCACGCTGTATTCCGTACACAGCAGGGTAGGCAGAGAGAACATAGAGCTAAAACACTCCATTCTGTACTTTCCACCGAATTGTCGAGGTATTGTATGTTGAATGGCGGTTGGCAATGCCAGGTATTTGTCTTTGTAACAGAGCGAAGAAAGAAAAGTATTAATAAATAATTATCCATACCCTCGAATAGGAATCAAACCCACAACCATCGCGTTACAGTCCCACACTGCCTCTACGCCACGACAGTCTCTACATAAAATACTTAGCGCTGTCCAAATTCGAACTGATACTATACAAGCAACAATCATTAGATTTCTACATCCAAAGAACTATTCTTACAAAAATATCCCCATCTTATTTAACAGATAGGCTAAAGGGTCCCCACAAAGGACCCTACCGATTTATTCTCAAGATGTACGCAAATTTCCAGTGAAATTGGCCCTCGTTAGAAGTAGTGTTATATTACCACTCCTTTCAAAGTACAGAAGGGGTGCGTCTATACTTATATTCATTTGTCATATTCAATGTAAAGGAAATAGTATATATTTTATAGGTAACTCTTTTGAGATAAATATAAATAGATGTTTTTATTGAAAATATTTTAGTGTAAAATTATTTTTGACAAAAACATCTATTAATATTTATCTAGGATATCTAGGATATTGATAGGTGGCGAGTTTTTTTAAGGAAAAAAAAATGACAATGGCAAACGAGCGTAGTCGCCTGATTGTTAGTGATCACCGCCACTCACGACCTCGTGTAACACCAGAGGAGTTACAGGTGCGTTGCGGACTTTAGAGGTGGAGGTAGACGTGCTTTTTGAAGATACCCAAGTAGTATCGACCTGGAAACACTGCCGCGCGTAGGCCATTCCAGTTGAGTGGTGTGTGGAAGAAAGTTCCTATGAAAACAGAAAGTAGTGGAGGAAATATTTTAGTGTAAAATTATTTTTGACAAAAACATCTATTAATATTTATCTAGGATATCTAGGATATTGATAGGTGGCGAGTTTTTTTAAGGAAAAAAAAATGACAATGGCAAACGAGCGTAGTCGCCTGATTGTTAGTGATCACCGCCACTCACGACCTCGTGTAACACCAGAGGAGTTACAGGTGCGTTGCGGACTTTAGAGGTGGAGGTAGACGTGCTTTTTGAAGATACCCAAGTAGTATCGACCTGGAAACACTGCCGCGCGTAGGCCATTCCAGTTGAGTGGTGTGTGGAAGAAAGTTCCTATGAAAACAGAAAGTAGTGGAGGACATTTAGATGGTATGGGTGATATTGGAACTTGTGATCAGGGTATGATTTGAATTCCTAGGGGATTATTTACTATAATTATAACATAGCTTTACGCTGTATTTACGGCCGCTGTACGCTGTTTTGCCGGTAAGTACCCGGTATTAAGATATTACGTTCTCCACTTTCTACCCAATTTTGGAAACATTTTGTGTTGACTGGCGGAATAAAATGTCTTGCTGTTTTTTGTTACCAAAGAAAATAAAAAATAAATTCTCCAAATGGGAATCGAATCTACAATCGCCATATTTAAAGTCAGACTCTATTCTGTATACACTTATATTATTTCTTTTCTTTGTTTCGCACAACGTACTCCATTATTTATTACTTGTTAGTCCTGCACTGCATAGCTTAACATAATGCCGCATTACCATCCATATATATATTTTTTGGCTTCACGCTGTATCCTATATTACAGAGTAGGCAGAGAGAATCTGGAAACCTACTATTAAGACACTCCGTTCCCCATTAAAATACCTCCGTTCTCCATTTTCCGCTAAATCCTTAAGACATTTAGGGTTGATTGGTGGAACTTAGCGCCGCGTGAAATAAAAATATTAAATACAGCTTACAGTCAGTCGCTCGTGTCTCTGCACCATGACGGTGTCCAATTTTGACCTCACTTTGTTTCAGTTTCTTTTAGTTATTTTCTTTACCCTTAAAGGAATCGTGTTCTTCTTGTGAAAGCTAAAGTATAAAATTGCACACACCCTACAGCTATAGAGTCCCAGACTATTGACATCGTAAGTACGATACAGGCATCATATGTGCCTTATTTTATTTATTTGCCTTTTCCATTCGTATGTCTGTACAAACACACTGTAGATAAGATCAAACATCACATAGCACGTCAAAAGAATGCTTTATGTTTCGAGTGCTTAAAAGTAAATGGATATTTATTTGTCAAATAAAAAGTGCTGCGTTGAGTTCCGCTACTTCAATACGCAAAACGTCGAAAATTCGGTGGAAAGTGGGGAATGGAAGTGTCTTAAGGGTAACGGAGTGTCTAAGGTTTCCTCTGTGAAACTTAAAAAAACATATTCTCTAAAATAATCGTGACGTTGATATTTATTGTAGGAGTTTTCAATTAATATCTTGTTAGAAGTATTTGTATGAAAGTTACATTTTTATATATCAGCTCTACGCTCCACACGAATCTATTACCAAGGCACTCCATTTTTTATCGTCCGTGTGAAGTTAAGATATCACGTGTCAAGTGGCGGAATTCGACGCAGCGTTTTGTTTGTCCAATCTAATAGCTGACCAAATGGAAATGGAACTCATAAATATTTTTAATACATTCAAACTCTGTCCCAGTACACCACGATGGTCTCGAAGTAACTTCACGCTGTATTCCGCATGTAGCAAGGTAGTCAGAGGGAACCTAGGAATCTGGTTAAGATACTCTATGACCCAATTAGACACTTCCTTCCTACTTTCACAGAATTCTTGAGGCATTGCGTGTTGAGTAGCGAAACTCAACGCTACGCTTCGAATCATTACCAGAATGAGGATATGAAAATATTAAATACTTCATTCCCCGTATGGGATTCGAATCCACAATCGTCGCACTCTGCGCCATGATCGCCTCAAAGTTGTAATATAAAATACATTTTAAGTTATCTAAAGGTTCCACCATCTTTAATTTCGAGATGCACTACAAAGACTCACCTGCACTCCATTAAAATGAAATAGGACGAAATCCTTAAATAATAGACTTTAAGCTCCTTATTGAGACATTGAAAGAATTATCGAACATTGCCTTTGGAGTCTTACTTTCTTATTGTTGTACTGTATTGTAAGTGCAGGACGGTGGTTTACTTTTGCTTTATAATAAAGTTAGATTTATCATAGAAATAATATATAGTTTTTGAAAAATCTAAAAAAAAAACAGTTTTATACACCAAGTGCTATAGAATGTGCTCGAAGCTATAATCTGTATATCTATGCTCGTAAAGGGTTAAATAGTAACTTCTGGAGATTTCCAATATTCAGATCCTGACTCCATCATCACACCAGCTCGTTATTAAAGTAAGTCGTGGCCTAAGGGCATAAAGTGTGCCTGTAAATGCAATGAGTTGTGGGTTCTATTCTCACTTAAGGAAATTAAATATTTCATATTGTCATTTCTTTGCTCTGGTATGGAGGCATAGCGCGGTGTTGAGTTCCGCTACTCATCACACAATGCTTCCAGAATTCGAAGGAAAATAGGGAACGGAGTGTCTTAGTACTATGTTCTCTATATCTACCCTGCTGTGTGCGTGAAACTGAAAAAATAATTACTTAAAGTGAGACAGATTTTAAAAAGCTCTGACAAAGTCCGTCAATACGGCTTCATTGTGGAAACTTGACGGGGGCTTTTACTGGAGACAGGAGTTAAAATTACTTTAATGTCAGTCACTTCAAATGAAGAGATTTTCCATAATAAAAAATGTTTTAGATGCGGCGACAGAATGAAAGCTGAATTTCTAAGTTAAAATTACCATTTTTTTTTAATTTTTAGCTTTATCGTCCTATAACATTATCGGGTGGAAACATTGTCTGATTGTAAATGCGACGCCTGTGATTTGGATTTCTACTAAAAGGCCAGTCGATTTCAGTGGGGCCAGTCGTGGCGAAGGGGCACTAAGTGTGACTGTATAACCGACTGGTTGTGGGTTCTATCCCCACTCGAAAAGATAAAATATTTATTTAAATTTATATTTCCATTTCTTCGCTCTGGTGTCAAGGCAAAGCGCGGCGTTGAGTTCTGCCATTCAACACGCAATGCCTCCAGAATTCGGCAGAAAGTGGGGAACGGAGTGTCTTAACACAAGGTTCCCTCCGCCTATCCTGCTGTGTGCGGGATACAGCGTGAAGCTGAAATAAATAAATAAACCTAAAAGGAACGAATTATTATTATTGGTAGTCTTAGTAACAAGAAAAACGCGGCGTTGTGTTCCGTTATTCAACACGCAATATCTTAAAAAATGAGCGGAAAGTTTGAAACAGGGTACTTCAATACTAGTTTCCCATAAAAGAAAGCAAAATAATTAGTTACAGTAACATATATATTCTTTATTGCACTTAAAAACATATAAGAAACACAAAAATTAAAACGCTAATTAGCAAAGGTGGGCTTATTTCTAAAAGAAATATCTTCCAGCCAACCAATGGAAGTGGATGACAGTCAAATAGCGGGAAGAGAGTACAGTGCAGTTTTCAATAAACGAAAACTAACTAAGAAATTAAAAATAATAATAATAACAATAATCATGAAACAAATTTCCAAATGCATAAATAGATACATATACAAAAATACATAAATCCTATACGTATATAATTATAAATACATCCTATATTTATAAATACAAATTATATATAATAAACACATACATATATATACATATATATATAACTGCAAAATATCACAAACTTAACTCTTTTTATATAGGTAATATATGTATCCGCGATGAAAATTTAAGGAAATACGTAGAAACACTCTATAAAATCTACATACAACTTAACATATTTAAAGACGAGAGCCTAATTCGAGGTTAATTAAAATGTTAGTATAATTGAATGTAAATTGGTCTTTTCAGGTGTAGAGCTCGTTGGCGTTCCCGCGGTTCTTAGCAACGTCTACTGAGGTTTTATTCTAATGCATACTTAAGTTATTTAGATAGTTACTTAAGCTTACCCTGCTATGCGTGAAAAAGCGTGAATCTTTCACTCATTTCGTGAAGTATTATTATAAGCTATTGTATGTTGATTGTCGAAACTCAACGCCGTACTATGTGAAGTATTATTATAAGCTATTGTATGTTGATTGTCGAAACTCAACGCCGTACTATATCTTGTTACCAGAGCGAGGAAATGGATAACAACTCAATTCCCCAAGTGCGATTTGGACCTACAACTATCGCGTTTACAGTCACATGTTTTGCCACTGCGCCACAATGGCCTCGATTTATTTCATTATTTTTTATGTTTTTGCGAGATAAGTTTGAAACCTTTGAAAGGTATCACATTTTATGCAACATTTTAGCCTCCAGCTTATAATTTCTGAAGCCTTTGAAGCACCTGCATAATAACATTTTTTTTCCGGTAAAACTATTCATAATTATGAAACTAAAAATTTATAATGAGTTTTTAAGTATGTAAAATTAGGTCCCGTTTTTTATTTTAACTATTAAATTTCAGTTACCGTAGTACTAGTGTTACCTTGCGGCTTGACCTGCATAAATAAATGGAAATAAATAAAAGTTGTGTGACCACTGATACTTTGGACGATTGATGAAGATGAAACGTTTAACGTGATAGTAATATAGCCTATAGTCTTCCTAGATATGTGGAATAGCAAATAAAAAAATAAAAAAACTCGGAATCCAGTAGTTCCTGAGATTAGCACCTTTAATTAAACAAATTCTTTAGCTTTATAAAAGCAGTACATAATTACAAGTCGGTATATAGAACAGGTATTTTTTATAGTGTCACGCTGTATATTGCTTACTTCAAGGTAGATATAGTGTAGCGTGTCGAGGGGCGGAATTCAACGCCGCGCTTTCGATAAAATATTTAAAAAAAACCCTGCGATGTTTGCAAAACGGCGTGGAGCTAAAAGAATCTATCGTGGCGTGGTCAGGCAGCATCTGACTGTAAATGCGACGGTAGTGGGTTCGATTCGTACTCGGGGGGATGAATTATTTTCGTTAACCAGCTGTTATAAGATAATGAGGCAACAGGTACAGTGGAAAAGAGAGTGTCATTACACTGCCCACCGTTGGAACTTTAAAATATTTTCATAACTATTTTCATAATAAAATTGAACCCTAAACCAATTCCGTTGTATAATTGATCGCCGCGGTCGATTCGCCATTTGTATCGGACCTACACATTTGTGTCTCCGTCGGTGAGGTTCGTTCCTTTGTAATCTATTCTAACATATTTCAAAACTCTATTTATTATTTGTATTTATTGTTATTTGAGGCCCGTCTTGGTACAGCGGCACAAAGTGTGACTGTAAAAGCGACTGGTTGTGGGTTCGATCCCCACTCGAGGAATTGAAATTTTATTTACATTTATATTTTCATTTCATCGCTCTGGCGTCGAGGGACAGCGCGGCGTTGATTTCCGCCACTTCACACGCAATGCCTCCAGAACTCGGCGGTAAGTGGGGAACGGAGTGTCTTAACACTAGGTTCCCTCGGCCTAATCTGCTGTGTGCGGAATACAGCGTGAAACGGATTTGTTTTTTTATATACGTAGGAATTTTTTTTGTTTTCTGCAATTTCTGAAAAAATAGAAAAAAAACATAAGACTACAATTTATTCAGATGTATTATGCATAAAAATGTACATAACTTACATATTGATTATTTTACATACTGAAATCACTTCATGCAATTCCAAAATTAGAACTAAAACTGATGTAAAAAAAGAAGTTTTGGGAGGACTGACGAACCTCTCAGTGACATATCGGTAAGTTCTGCTTATATTAATGTAAAGATATAGGCAGAGTGAACTTTAAAGTTACTACGATAAATGTTTCGGTAGATGTAGCTTTCGACATACACAAATCATTTTAATTTGGTTTTTACTAATAGATAGGAATAGGAATAAAACATGCATATTATATTCGTGTAAACAAAACTAGCTGCCTAGTTATAATATAAAAGCTTAACGCTGTAAACCTGGTTAGGTAGAAGGAACTTATTGTTATGTCATTTCTTCTTCATCTTCTTGGCATTAAGCCCAGCGTATGTTAGGGTCTGCTTTCTAGCTCAACCGACTCTACTTTGCACGGTCTTTAACATTCTCGATGGTTAGTCCATTGGTTTTCATGTCCTGCGTCACGACATCCAACCAACGCTTCCTTGGGCGTCCGGGAGGTCTCCAGAGACTGACATAGCAAGCACTTCCATCCTACATAGATGCTATTAAGACGAGCAACGTGGCTAAATCATCTGATGCGACTCATCTTCGGCTCTTAGAGCTTATCCGCTACGTCAAAACTACCTCGAATTAATGTGATTATTTAATTCGCCAATTTTCGAGACAAAAAAGAAAGAAAAGTGAAGGGTAAAGAAATAAAAAAAATACTAATTACTAACCAAAAAAAAAAAACTACTTATTTAAATTTTAAAGTCGCAAGTGAAACAAACCCACCAACAGCTAGTCTGTAGGCAACCACAGACCGCGTTGAAATTAATTGTAACCCCACTACCCCACTAAGATATTGTACTGAATGAGTTTTTAACGAGACTGTCTGTTTGAGTTATACGTTTGCTTTTATTACTTTCAATATCGTTTTCATTTGCATTGACGGGTAAATGGGAGATTATTTTGTTTTAAGTTTTAAATACTTTGTGATGTGGGTTCGATTTTTGATCGAGCGAAATTTTTGTGGCATGAAATGCGGTGTTTAGATCTGTCATTCAACATATAAACTCGTTGAAATGAGGCGGAAAGTGGAAAATGTTGTGTTTTAACATTGTTCTACCTGCCTACTATACTTAGATATACAATAGTATGCTGTGGTCGTTTGTGTCGCAGAGACACAAGCGTGTGACTGTAAATGCGACGGTTGTGTGTACGACTCCCAGTCGGGGAAATTAAATATTAAATATTTTCATTTCTTCCGGTCACGCACGGCAAAGCGCGGCGTTAAATTTCGCGACTCAGTATGAAATGCCTCAAGTATTTGGCGGAAAGTGCAGATCGCAATATCTTAACACTAAGTTCCCATTATCATACACTGCTATAAGTTATTGACTATGAATTATTGATAATAAATATATTATGTTATAAATTATTAAACTGATTAATATAATATATTATATTAAATATTTATTTGAGGCCTCAAATAAATATATAAAATATTTATTTGAGGCCAGTCGTGGCGCAGCGGTACGAAGTGTGACTGTAAAACCGACTGGTTGTGGGTTCGATCCCCACTCGAGGAGATGAAATATTTACTTAAATTTATATTTCCATTTCTTCGCTCTGGTGTCGATGCTAAGCGCGGCGTTGAGTTCTGCCACTCAACACGCAATGCCTCCAAAATTCGGCAGAAAGTGGGGAACGGAGTGAGTTAACACTAGGTTCCCTCTGCCTACCCTGCTGTGTGCGGGATACAGCGTGAAGCTGATTTTTTTTTTAATATAAAATATTCAGGCCTATAGTCCTATAAAAAAAACAGAAAAATTTAAGCGACTAACGCCCGATGTTAATAATCAATCCTAATCCATAAATTGCTATCAGAGTTTCATATATCAATCTCTTTTTTGAGTATTGCCAATAACCAATCGAAGTGCTTCATTTTCAATGTTTTACGTCAATCTGTCTTTGGGAGGACAAACAGGAGATTGAGGGATAGTGCGCATTGGTGACTTTTGTCAGGGTGACAATAAATTCTTTGTCACTGTCATGTCACCATGCTTTTCGCGACTGCGCGCACTTGCGATGACAGTGACGAAATTTTTTACATTTGATAAAATGGATCTCCAAGAGATGGTTGTTTGTGCACTTATATTAAGAAATAGAAAAAAAAGCAAACGTAGAAAAAATAATCGTTTAGGGATTTGTCATAGTGGCCTCAACTCAATTTCGTCAATCAGTATGTCGTTGTCTATTTCATCTTCATGAAAACACACGTTTTGCCTTGGTGATGAACTTGACGCCATTCTTGAAATTAAAATTCGGAGCTGCAATGCAACACATTGCTGTTTCTTGTTTATGCGGAAGACGACTAGTTACACTAGTATGGAAACCGCAAGGGAAAGGGGGCACGAAGTGACATTTAGTTTCTAATGCGCGCACGGGCATACAAATCTATGGACGCGGTGACAATTGCGTCACGGGCGTGTTGCCATCCTTCGCGGACAAAAAGTCACCCTATTGTCACGTATCCAAATGCGCGCACCTTCATTAAGGGTGATGTACACGGTGACCGTGACGCAACAGTTACGGTGACAAAAATCACTAGTGCGCGCTGTCCCTAAGATTGAAGTTTGTATGAAAATTACAGCTCGTGCGTGCCTATAAACGATCTGCCAATTTTGACATTAGGTCCGATAGCAAAAACGACATCTTATTGCAATCCGAGACGTTGTAGAGTAACGTAATCAAAAGATACTAGCATTTATAATAATATAATAATAATATTTATTAAATTAAAATTTTCGTACTTAACCATAACTTAAATCGGTAATAACTGCATTAGTATTAAACTGTGTTGCAGCTATTAACACCCACCTCGCAATCGTCCTTTCATATAATAATATAACTAATTTTACAAACAAATAAAATAATAACATAAAATTTAACAAGAACCAATCATGAAATAGAAAAATCTAAATTCAATAATTAAATATATATGCATCAATTACTCAAACGATAATAAAATAATTTAAAAATAATAATATTAGAATAAATGACACAAATAAAAAAAAAAGTAATATTAAAATAAATGACACAGATTAAAAAAAATATATTAAAAAAACCATACATTTAACTTTGATGATGATGTTGATGATGTGTGTATGTGCTAAGTATGTGAGCGTGTGAATGTATGTTTGTGAATGTGAGTGTTATGAATCGATTTTGTTGCGTTTTATATGGAATCCAATAAAAGAAAATCTTATTCTATCTTATAATATACTATATAGATAGATATTTATCTATAATGGGTATTCTACCCATATAATTTCATAGTAAAATTAAGATAAAAAAATTGAGGCCGTCGTGGCTGGGTTCGATCCCCACTCGAGAAAATGAAATATTTATTTAAATTTATATTTCCATTTCTTCGCTCTGGTGTCGAGGCAAAGAGCGGCGTTGAGTTCCGCCACTCAACACGCAATACCTCCCAAATTCAGCGGAAAGTGGGGAACGGAGTTTCTTAACACTAGGTTCCCTCTGCCTATCCTGCTGTGTGCGGGATACAGCGTGAACCTGATTTAATTTTTTTAATTTTAAAATTAAGATAATTATGATAGATGCGCCACATATAATACAATCACCCGCTAGACTGGCTTCTTAATACTCTCCTTTGTTTGACATTAGACACAATGTATTTTGAACTACTAGTTCTAATTTTTGGTGTAAGTCACAAACAAAAAATACAAATTAAATAATAAATAAATGAAAAATAATGAAGCCGTCCTAGCGCAGGGGCACAATTGTGCGTCTGTAACGCGACGATTGTGGGTTCGATACCCATTCGATAAAATGAAATATTTAATAGGTTAATTTATTTACTCTAGTGTAGAGGCAAAGCGCGGCGTTGAGTTCTGCCACTCTACACGCAATGCCTTTAGAAGTCAGCGGAAAGTGGGGAGCGGAATGTCTTAACGCAAGGCCCCTTCGGCCTACCCTGCTAAATGCGTGATACAGCGTGAAGCTGGAAAAAATTGTATGACTATTTGAATTTTTTTTTAATTTATAACTTTTTTGTACCGACAAAAACAATACTAGCAGATAATACTAGCAGTAATGTGTGTAAGCTGATATGCAAATCAGTATCATTATTTTCTCCGTGTAATAAGGGCGGAGTAAAACAAAGGAAAGAAAGAAAATAATAAAGTATTTTTTCATAAACTATTATTATTTCCACACTCTGTATTATGGTTAAAATGTATAATTCCATATTTAAAATATTATTTATTCAAATAGATTTTCGCTAGGAATATTGAATCGATGATAAAGCTACCATCGGCTCGGAGAAAAACTGACAACAAAACTAACAGTTGCTTTTTTGAATATAAAAGGTAGAGAAAACCTGGTGTCAAAACACTCCGTTCTCAACTGTCTATACTTAATAACCAAACAAAAAAATTAAGAATAAGTATAAAATGCCGCTATCCAGACACGTTTAGACCGAACGTCACGGCAAAGTTCATCAGACTGTGTCGGTAACATCGTTATAAAGCTCAATCAGCGCCCATTGACGACACGACGTAAGCTCAATTTGATTACCTCATATTATTCTCGTCTTACTCCTACTGGGTACCTTTGCGTGATTAGGTTTTTATATTTTTGTCGAATACAAATTTGTATTAGCTTCACGCTGTATCCCGCACACAGCAGAGTAGGCTGAGGGAACCTAGTGTTAAGACACTCCGATCCCCACTTTCCACCGAAATCGAACCCGCGCCTCCTAATTAAAAATATTTAAAAAATAGTATTCTCTCTTGCCAAACGATAATTCTAAGTAATTATCTTTGGGTAGCGGAAATTTGTAAAAATCTCCCTACAGAGATACTAACAACATAAATAAGTTGTAACAA